>BOSO01027373.1:0-80629 GCA_018403395.1 Gorsachius goisagi
TGACCTCTAGGGATCCCTTCCAACCCGAAACCTTCTATGATTCATGATTCTATGATTCTTACTTCTGTCGCTGTATGTGTTCACTGAGATCTGGGGAAGAATCAATCCAGTATTCATATCATAGAATCATAGAAGTACAAGAGACCAGCAGAGCAAGACAGCATCAATTTTGTTGTATGGTTGTTGGGGTATTTTTATCCAGATAAAGAGGGCACTTGCTCCCAAACAAACATATAGAGATCAGCAGCTTCCATGTCAGTGCACACACTACTTAGGTAGTCTCCTTGACACCACTGAGCATATGCCAGTTAAAACAAGTACACATATGCCAGTTAAAACAAGTACAGTGCCTTCCTAACACCACAAACCCAATCTATACTTGAACTGATGATACAAAGATGTTGGAGCTGCACTCTAACCTCCACGTGCCGAACGTCCATTCTCCCAGCCTCAGACTCGCTTCTTTTCCTACTTGCTAAAGGACAGTCAGCAAAACATTTTGGCAGCAAACTTGGTCAATCCCATCTTCCGTGGTTGCAGGGGATCTGATAGCATTTTGGACTAGACCGATAATGCAGGGTACTTAACATACCCACTTGTCTGGTGAAATAGAAATATACACCAGCCAACATAGCACAATAATAAGGTGCCTAAGAATAAGATCTGTACAAGCCAGTGCACTGGATGTGGGTTTTGTCTTTCCCCTCAGCACTTCCCGGTGGCCATCCTGAGGTAGATCCCTGACCAGCTAGTCAAGAGATAGCCATAGGTAGTTTCTTTTGTCTAAATCTGAATCATTTTCATAGGCATGAAACCAGCTAAGATGACCACAGAGAGCTGGACACAACCACAGGTGGTTTCCCATTCACATAAGGCTGGCCATCAATAAACTAATGCTGTAGAAGACCTAAGTCTCCAAACATGACTGGAATTAGACCAAGGACATGGGGAGGGAAGAGGAACTTGCTGTCTGTCATAAAAGGGATCAAAATCTTTGCACTCAACGCAGCAGGTCTCACCTTTGAAGACTGCATTGACAACCTTAATTATTTTTTTTTTTCAATTTTTACTTTTGTTACAGATAACGTAACTTGAGAGACACCCACAGTCTTGGAAAGCCATAGTAGTGAATCCTAGGCCACCCTTTGTAGCCATAGCTGGATCACTCTAGCTTTATCCCAGATGACTTCTCCACCAACCACAGCAGATGAGTCTTACTAGTACTTCCCCATGGATGTAAACTTTTTCTAATCTTTAGTCTTCTCCCCTTCCCATCTTGGCTCTCATCATTTCCATATATTATACTTTTCTTTTTTTCTTCCCCTCTGACATTACTGCATTCAATCATTCTCTTAATCTCTAGAGTTTCTCCAAATAAGCTTGCAAATGACTGAAGAAAGAACTTGTATTTGTTTATGTTGGCACAACAAGTCACAGAAATACTTTTTCTTTTTTTAATAATCTCAGTCTCAGTAGAATGAGTCAAACTATAATAGTCATGCAGAGCCTTCAACCTGGAATATTTTTTTTTAGGGAGCCAAGAATATTTTGGCCTACAGCACACAGACTACTAGTGATCAGATATTCTTCTGGAAGCTATTTAGCATTTTTTTTTAATTAGCCTTTTATCAGGGCAATTGTTTTCTGGTTTTTCCCATGGCATAACAGGTAATTAGATAGCCAGCAAATTCAAATTTTCATATAGAAAATACTTTCTATCGAGTAAAAAAAGAGTACAAGTAAATACGTGCACTGAGCCATACTTGTAATGTGTTTGAGTCTTTCTTTTTTGCCTTTAGATCATAAAAAGCCAATTTCTTCTGCTTACACATAAGATCTTCAAGAAGGGGATAATATATTGCTGTAATACTGCACCACAGTTCTGCACAATGAAATGCTGCAGTAGTGTCTGATCAGTCAGTGATAAGAACACCATGTAACTCCCATCTCAGTTTTTGAAATTGCTTATGTGATGAAGATATATGTTCCATGAATAGGGAGGCAGATACAACTGAAAACAGTATCTGATTCATTACCATCAGGTTGTTTAACTAGTTTTTATTTAATGAGCTAATGATAGAAAGGGGGCTGCACTGTTCTTTAATGGGAAGGAAGATCTGGGAAGTTTAAGCTGTGAAGAAAATTTAGAAGGATATTGTACCTGCCTTCCAATTCCAAATAGTTTTTCTTTGCTTGATGCTAATAGTAGAGCTGTTAGAGAAAGGTCTTCTTCCAAGTGCACATTTTCAATAAAGATTCTTCAGATTGTTTTTCATTTTTCCCTCCCAGAATTTACTTCTAGAAAAATTTACTCTCTAGACTTGCTGGAAGTGGGGGGGAGGGGGGGGGGGGGGGGGAAGTTATTTATTCCANNGGGGGGGGGAAGGTATTTCTTCCATAAATTTTAGGAAAAAAAAAGAAATTAAAATGTCTCCATAAAATGGACTGCTTTGTGCATGATTCCTCTTCTTCAAGAGCTCCTTTTCATCCAAAAAGTATTCTGAGAGATCCTTCCTGTCTAGATCTAATTACAAATCATGTCTCTCCATAGTGTCTAATGGTTGGTTCTTTGTAATCTTCTTAGTAACATTGCTGATTTTTAAATTATTGTTTTACTTTTTACTGTGGCTGCAAATATAATCTATCTCTTTCAGGCTTGCATGGTCATATGTTCTTAATTCACCCCAAGTCAAGTCCTAATGAAGGTACTGCATTGTATAGTTTATTATATGTATTAACAAGTCATACTGTAGATTGTGGAAGAATTTTAAGCCATGTGTAGCTTTTTTCTTCCCTCTGTATGGTTTGCCAGTGTCTTTCTGGTTTAGGATTTTCTTGTGCTGAATAAGGTTGCTGGCTAGGTCTTTTTCCACCAGCAGCCTAAGTACAAGGGCTCTTTGCCCACAAAATCCCATGGCAGGCTCGTGGCTACTTCAATATGCTTCTAGATTGCCTTCAGATGTAAAACTTCCCAAATCTGCTTCCATCCCAGTAAAGGACAGCATAGCCTCCATTCTATTATTAGCTCATTAACTAGAAACAAGTTAAGCAACCCCATGGTAATGACCCAGATGTTGGTTTTAGTTTTATCTGCCTAATTCTTGCTTTCTGCTGTGATGTTTACCACCATTGAACCATACATTTCAGAAATTGCAGAAGAGAAAAGGTCTGTTTACATATGGTTAATCTTCACTTCTTTGTGCTATAATTTGATTTGTATCCCTCTCACCTTTGAACATGTCATTAACAGCACAGGTGAAATCACAAGAAACAATACAAATTACCAGGCTGAATTAGGAGAAAAGCCTTAACAAAATAGACACCAAATATATGTTAATATAGTAAAGCCATTAAAAATTATCATTCACTTAAGTTAGGGCAAAGCAGAGGTGTCACTATACTGGAAATTTTTTTTTTTAATCCCTGCAGCTTTTACATATGTAGTAAATAAATTATCTGTCAAAGTATCTTGGAGTGATGGCTTCATTTACATTTTTTTTTGGGGGGGGGAAGGCGGCTGTTTTTCACAAAATGCTCAACCTACTTAGTGAGTCTGAGACGATGCAATCTATCCCCAAATCTGTCACAACCATAGCTGTAGTCATTCAAAATAACCAATCCAATCATCCAGCTCTTGATTGTTTGATGTTCTTTCTGGCTTTACACTTTTGATTAAGAGGCTCAGCAAAGAGGTGAAGTTGCAGAATAGCAAAGGGTTCCTTGACCTAAAGAACTTGAAGTCAGCAGGTCACTTATAGTGACTGTGATTTATTGAACAATAAACACAACCTCACCAAATCCTTTTCTTTCCTCACTAGCCTATTTTTGCAGGCATGATATTCTTGTTCAGAGGATACATGCAGAGAACTTGCAGAAAGATTATTCAATCTCGATATCAAATAAAATGTATCTGTGATTCTGCCTAACCATAATCATGTATTTTAATAAACTGATTCTCAGAAATGGGATAAACTAATAATAACAATCCATGCTACTGAAGATTTTTGGCATACTCTACTAAGACAAAGAAAAACACTAGATCTCATTTCATTAAGAAATAAAACTTTAGTATTGAGTCTTTTCTGGAGAGAATCACATGAAATTTTGGTCAGAGAATAAAGAGCATTTCTCTTGTGTTAGATTTTATTACGGAGGTCTTGTGCGTAGTACAAGAACAAGAGTTAGTAATGAGGAAAGATAAGCATGCCTTTTCAAGATAAAATGGATTTTTTTTGCGGGAGCATAAAAAAAAAAAAGAAAAAAAAAACAGCAGGAAAAAAAATCCTGATTGCATGGAAATAAATATTTTCACTACTTTCATTCTTGGAAATGTAGTATGATTTATAACAATTTTAAGAGATGGCTTTGAAACACAGGTAAATTAATCACACTTTACTAAAGATCTAGGCCAGATTTAAGCAATCAAAACCTACAATGATTTTTATACTATTTTTGTCTAACACATTTTTCTTAATAAGTGTCTCCTGTAGCATACAGTCTTGCTGATCTATGTAACTCATGGATGACAAGTACAAGCTCTCTTCCCTATACAGGGAAGGTACACACGCAGGCATTCATTTTCATTCTTTCTCTCCCTAATCTTTATTAAGTCTTTCTTCTTCAAAAGGTCCAAACTTTTCATAAGTGAAAAGAAAATGGAAATGAAAGGGAAGAAGGTGATAAAGTTGAGTGTTCATAAAAACAAGAAGGAAACTTTCTACCGGGAAATCTTACTAATAAGCTTCACCTGAAGAACATGTATATATCACATAATTTTTTCATTAAACTTACTTTTCAGATAAGTGCTTCATTTGTCTCTGGGTTCAACATATTGCATTTAGTCTTGGATTAAATCAAGGTAATCTTCCACATGATAGATCATCTGGCTGCTGTTCTTACACACAGTAGTAGTTGGGACTTTTTGACAGTCTTTACCCTACGTTTAAAATTAAATGCTCCGTAAAGGAATGAAAAATAAGCTGCTTCTAACCAAAACCTTTCCAAGGGAGACAGATTACTTTTATTCTTCACTGAGAGGTTCCACCCACCACATGATGCCCCGAACTGCACCCTTGTGGCTCTGCTGACATGAGCTGAGGGCTCTGTGAGCACTCGGTGAGATCCAATCCCTAACGGGATGGCTAGATTCTTTCCTAAACATGAAACTTGCAGAGCAATTAAAAGCACAGGAAGAGAAAGCCCACATACTGCATTCCATCCCAAACTTAACCACATTTAAAATGCACTTGTATATACAGATAAACAAAGAATGCCTTTAAATACCAATCATCTAACAAAGGCAATCATGTTTTCAGGAAGGACCTACAAGGTTTGGAAGCTCAGGCTTTCTGTTTATTTGTTTGCTTGCAACAGTGTTTTAAGTGAATGCAGCCTGATGTGGAAAGCTGGTAAGCTGGGGGCTGGCCCCACATTTCATCCAGGGGCTGTTTGTTTTCTGTGCCCACCCATGTCACTACAGATCTGCAGTGCCTGAGAGGAAACGTACCCACTACCAGTTCTGGGACCACTTGTGTGACATAATTTATGTTCGTAATGCTCTTCCATGGTACCCCTGTGTTTCCAAATGCTTAGTGCTGCTAGGAGTAAATGATTTCTTTCCACTACGGCTCGAAGTGCCAGAAGGCAGGAGAAATTTAAACACAACTAAGATCAACACTGTGAGTTTACTTGGCCTCCACATCTAGCAACACAGTCATAAATTTCTTAGGCTTCTTATTTGAGAATTTAAAAGGCCCTATAGATTTGGCAAGTTTTCTATAACAACGCTTCTTCTATATGGCTTACAAAAGTTGGAAATCCCAGGAGCCACACTTTGCATTGTATTTGATCAGAGGGTCACTGTGTGACCAAGCGCTTTCCCATCCAGGTGATGTTTCACTATTGACTGCTGCAATGGTGGCAACATCAAAATACCGAAAGCAGCAAGGGATGGTGTCCTTTCAGTTCCCAGTCTGCTTCTTTCAGTTATTGTTCCTGCTTAGTAGAAACAGCCTCTCTGCTTAAAAATCAGATCTTTTTGTCCTTGGAGCTACTTTCATTTGTTGACCCTGCCGGACACACGCATGCCTAAGAGCCTTATGACTGACCTTGCAATACTTAAAAAACCCCAGTATCCCATTAGAACAGGGACACTGCCATTGGCAGGAAGAAGCTAGGCGTAATTTCTGGTGGGGTTTCTTGAATGTGATGAGGAGTATGAAAGATTCATATCACATTCATGCTGGCAAGCCCTGACTCCAGCAGTCAGTCTTGTATTTGTGTCGGTGCAGCGCTCATCCATCCAAACAGTGATAGCTGCTTTGCAGTCACCAAACTGCAAATCAATGCAATCTGTATTGCTGCACATCATACAACTAATGGTGGTGCTCTGTGATGTCTGTGGTAACAGGCAGCCTTTGGATGGCCAACAAATAACACTGGTTTAATTCTATCAAAGAGCCCTTTATAAGTAAGTCCACGCAAGCTCCTTTACCCTCAGCTGGATTACGTTTTCCACCTTAAAAAACATACTGTGGTTAAAGTTAGTGAAGCGTTTTTCCCAAGTTGTGTATTATGCAATATGGAAAGTATTTCTCAAAGGATCCACTATTGTTTGCTGTGAGTGACTTAGCCCCCTAAGGAAAGATAATGCCAGGCATTCGGGCAGTATGAAGAGTGCTTCAGCCATACTGTTAATAAATATAATGATAGTAATGATTCCTTCCCCCCTTCCCCAGAAAATGAAGGGGAAACGTTCTAAATATAGATCAACCTTAATATTGTTACTAGTAGAAGTTTATAACTGCCTTAATGCTATCTCAATTTCTGCTGGGCTACTCAAGTAAGGAGTGCAATCCCATAATTACTGCGCCAACACCATGTTGTTACCTAAGAAGCAGAAAAGTTTTTAAAAATTACTAAAATCCCTTGTATTTCTCCTTTCCTTAGTTCCCTGCACGTTTACTGAGGTGCAAGAGGACTCTGAGCCATAGAGATATTTTTTGCAGTCACATTCCCAGACTTCCTGAGGCCTGTGTGCAGTGAAAAGGTTCAAACAACAGATACAGAAAAGCACAAAGATCGTCCACCAGCATGCATTAATTTCTTTCACCCCAATGGCATTGACTTCACTCTCGGCTTCATGAGTCATCATTTATGATCTTGGTAATTTACTGCAATGGGCATGAGATATACTACAAAATCAATGAAAACGAAGGCAAATTCAGAACTAAGATCAGGGCCTGTAAGTCACTAATGTTTGAAAATGATGGAGTGAGAATTATTACACAGATTCCTATCGGCCTCGACTGTCCATGGCATAGCTTGCCCGAGTGCAGTATGCACAGACTCTTTATTGTACGGGAATCAAGCTGCAGTCTCTGCTGAACCACCTGGCCTCCTTAGCACTTAAAGATGAACTGCAAATCAATTATGAAAATAGAGTTTAGTCCATATTTATGGGCTGAATGTCCCTACTAGCCAGGCTCTAGGGGACATTCAGAACAGAAATACATTTCATCTGCTCCTTTAAATAATTTGTTTTCCTCTGTGAAATCCTCTTGATAATTCTTGGTTCCCTGCAGATATTTCCGAATACATCATCCTGTGGTACCGCAAATACAATGAACCACAGGGTAATGCTGGTGGTGCTTAAATGTCTTACATCCATGAAAAGCATATTCAAGAAATGCAACTCCATTGTGGAAAGGAAGGCACACATCCTCTGCACTGGGTACTCCTACTTGTCATTCCGTGAGGGCAGTCTGGAAAGACATATGGGCCTTATTCACTGTGTATGTTTCTTCTCCAGATAAATTTAACAACATTAAGAAGCTGCTGTCCATGAAAATCACGTTAGAAGTGTGTGCCATTCTCTCTATTAGAGCAAACTGGTGACCAAAATAGACAAGTCTTGGATGTGTCATTAGAACTGGAAAATCACCAGCCATGAGGCCAAGGAATAGTATAGCTGCATCCCAACAGTGTTATTTGTCCTTGCCAGGAAAGCTGTTCTCAAATAACCCCTCTCCCTAATAAGGTTATTAAGGCTCATGTTCACTAAGGAAGACAGAAGCAAAGGAAATAATTGAGAAGATACAGTTCCCACTTTTGTAAGATTTTACTGCTTCCTTTACTTACTCTCATTTGCTCCCCAAACTGCACAAAGCACATTCCAACACCATCCACAGTGTGAAAGACTCCATCAGTCAGTGTCTCCCTCTCCTAATCCCAAGGTCCAGCTGGGGATCCACTCACAGAACAAATCATGGCAGCAAGAAGGGGAAGGAGAGCTGGTGGTGATGTGAATCTGATGCAAGAGAATCACTTGTTTCAGAAAGAGAGGAATAAGAAACAGGAAACATATTAAGAAATAGAAATGGAAAAAGCTTGGAGAACACCACTGAGAAGTGTAGGCAGTGGGCTGGAAGAAAGCTCTTCCACACATGGAAAGAGTGAGAAAGGTGTATTGTTAGGGAAATTATTTTAAAGCTAATGTGATGGAATTTAAAATCATTTAAAACCCAGTTCAAAAAGACTTCACTAACTTACTAGAGTATAAAATAGTCCTTCAGACTGTGTCAGGGATAGGTGCCCTGCATGGCATGTGCCACAGTTTTAGCTCCATTCTTCATCTTGGTCAGGGATGCAGCTGGAATGTGCAGAGGTGGAAAACCTGAAGGAAAGGGATGAAGAAAGGAAAAAGGGGCCTTAAGTGCCTGGACCATACTGCACTTCAGGGTCAGATGGGTTGCTGCTGCAGACACCTGACCTGGGAGATGGGTGGTGTTACCAGATCCCTCAGGTTAGGCTAAGGCTTATCATCGGAAGGGTCTTGTTATTTTTTCCCCTACAATGCCAGAGGGTAGAAGATATTAAGAACAACTAATTCCAAATGGAGAGTAATATAAAACCAGTACTTTACTAAGCAAACTCTTTTTCTTTTCTTTGCAATCATCTGGATGCCAGCTCTGTAACAGAAGCTAACTGGATCCTTAAATCTGTTGTAACTTAAATAAAAAATGAGAAAATAGGGAAAAACTGAAAAGCAAGTCCAGAGTAAAACAGTTATCGGGGGTCATAGGACAGAAGGAACTTTTGTCACCCCTTAGTTTTCCCTTGCAGGCCCTCTTTTAGGAACAAAGTAATTCCTACTGACTTGATAAAATTTTTATACGTTCTCAGTTATGCAGCTGCACTCGTTTGTTGGTAACACAACATTTCTGACTCAGGGCCTTTAGTCCACCTTATTGAAAGCTATGCACATGCTTCACAAAATCATCTGATAACCCCAGCAGCAACATTAGATTGGTTCATAATGCTGCAGGTCTCTGAGGGATGCTTGGATTTATATTCTGTGCCCTAACTGTAAGATCTCTATCCAATATTTCGAGATTATTAGAGGATTTTCATAAGGGAAAACATGCTTTTGGCAAAACCACAACGAAACTTATCCTTTTGCCTTCATTCAAGGTTACTTTTCATATGAATTTGTTTGTTACACAAAGTAAGTAAAAACTAGAGAAAAATACTTTTTGAATATTTTCTTCCAAGTTTTGAGTAAAAAAAAAAAAGATAAAAGGGAATGGAAACAAATTATAATCAATATGTTTCATTTTGTACTGAAGAAAGGAAAATGACTCTGCTAAGAGACTATGCATAACCTTAAGCAATACCAGATGTGGTACAGAGAGAAGTATTAACTACTACTCACAGTTTAGAGTTTCTTTCAAGGCAGCTAAGAACAGGTAAATTCGATGGGTGAAAGCATTATGCCAGAAGAAGCCAGTTAATGAAGCAGAGTCAGACCTGCTAAAAAACAGCTACAACGCAGGGCTCATGCAATTTATAAAGCATTATGTTATCCTTTGGAATGATGATTCTGAACAAGAGAAATATAGACATTATTTTTCTCAGTTTTTTCTATGTTTTGACCTAGCAAAGGGGAAGTTTAATACAATTCTCCAAGGACATGACAGTGTTTGCATGAATCACTCCCCTCTTCAGCCCCAATCAGATCGACGGTGTGCTGTTCCATAACCCACCCATTTGCCAGGCAGGATCCAGGCAGCCGAGCCTGCAAACTCCACATGGTAGAGGAAGGCAAGGAGAAAATACCCACCACTACCAGGCTCCCTAAGGGATTTCTGCCACCGACAAACCCCCTTTCTGGGCAAGCGCTGTGGGAGCCCACCTGAAGGGCTGCTGCATTCCTGCGGTGCCCGAGTGATCTAGAAGCAATCAAGCTAGAAGCATTTGCAGGCACTTTGGAGGTTAAGTGCTTTGTTTGTTTATTTTTCTTTTTTACATTATGCTATCTGAACTGCTATTGCCATGGCTTTGTTTTGCAGACTATTCACGTGTGCTTGTATATTTTGATCGGTTGGGAAGTGCTACTGCAGTGCAAATAGTAAATTACAGGCTCTATTGTGTTGCATTATTCACATGTCACACAGTAGTCTTTAATGCACACATGAAAATCAGCTCAGATGGTGGTTAGCAGCTGCTTCAGATCTGTCTGAAACACAGCCTATCATAAAAATAGATAGTCATGGAAGTCTCCTCTTGTGCCTAGGTATACAGAGAGCTAGTGTGTGTCATCCAGACAAGATAAAACATCAACAACAACCAAATAACCCCCAAATCAACCCTGTCCCTTAAATGGCAGACTTTTCTGGATAAACTTTCTTCTTTTCACTAGTTCTAGATTGTTATGAATACTACAAAAACAGACTCCAGGGACTGATCCTTCACAGACAGGCATACAAGCTAAATGAGGTAAGGTTTTTGCCAGCTGTAATTTTTTCTGATCTGTGATCTGTGCAGTATATTCTAAAAAGCCAAAAATATCCACATACCCTCAGAGGATAGGTCAGACCTAGATGGAAGGCCAAGAAAACTGCACAAGTTTCAACTTCAGAGCTGGCCAAGACAAGGGAGCTCAAGCTTATTACAACTCCAGCTCTCACATCTGGTTTCTTTGAAGCCCCTGTCCGCAGCTCTCTCATCTTTTCTCCTGTCCCACCCTGAGAGAGCCACTACAGACTCGCTCTGTTTTTAACAACTGGTGACCCATCTCAGCAAAGCCTCTCGCAGCTGTTGGGCAGGGGAAGTGACATGAAACTGCACAATAACGCAAAATTAGGATAACTCAAACATGACTGGAGAACAGTTTTTAAAACCTGCTGCATGCCTTCCCTAGGGCAGCAGTCAGTCAACATGTCTGCTCCAGACCCGGGGCTTGATTCAACCTTAGTGGAAGTATGGACTTAGAGAGTTACACCAAAGGTGGACTTGGCTGTACGTGCAAAGCCTTTTAAAGGCTCCTCTCATATTTCCTCTGTAATTTAAAAAATGCACCCCAGTGCATTTTAATACTGTTGCAGTAGGTCAGCAGCCCAGTAAAACACACAGAATCCCACTAAATGTAATGAACTGGAGTCATCATTCCCTACATATATATTTGTGACAGGCCTGTATTTGTGTGGTCCTGCTCATAGTCGGGGAAAGTACTAAATAATTCCTGTGTATTCACATAACTTCACTGCCGCCAGAACTTGTTTACCCATTGACCACTCCCAGTGTGTTAGGTAGACTGTATTTCTTTCAAGAGGTTCATTTCCTATCTTCCACCTCACACGTACATTTGAGAATGTAAATTTGATTATTTTGAATCATATCACTAAGGCTGTTATCATCCTCCTCTTCTCTATGGCTTTGTTTAACGAAAATTTGAGATCTTTATATAGGAAATCATATCTAAGTGGTATTCAAGATATTCAGCCTGAATCCTGTGGTCCTCATTCAATCTTTATCCTGGCACAGCTCTTACTGAGGTCAATGGGCATATAGCCTGAATAAAGACTAAAAGCTGTGAGAGGGGGCCCACTGGGCAAAATTACTAGAGATGGACAAATTAGTTTGGATAGACTAGCAATGAAACAAAATCTGTGCTCAAAACCTAGACCGAGCTGAAGCTCGTCCTTTGCATTTACCTGTGGGTATACCTTTTGCGAATATTCATATTCACAGCTTGGGTCCTTCTTTCCTGGCCTCAAGCATATGTGAAATCCTACAGCCATCCTTTCTTCCTGCCACGGTGGCCCCATCACAGGAGAAGGCTTCCTCCCTGCAGGAGCTCAGCTCAACAGACAGGCGATTCTGGGACATGAACAAGGCAGCTCTCACTGCAGGACCTGGGGCTGGTCTTTTCTTGAGAAAATGACATTTTTTTTAAAAAAAAATAATTTTAAAGAGCCTCCCAAAAACCAGCCATCTGGTAAATGGTGGCTGAAGTACACATCTCTTCCCATTGCTGCCTCTGCTTTTCTTTTGCTCCTCTCATCTGCTCACACAGCTCTGCCATGCCCCAAGATATGCCACCTCCAAGGCTCTCTCCAGAGGTCCACCCATGCCTCTGCAGCTTGCTGCCTCAGACACAACATGTACTTTCTTCTGGGTCAAGGTGAGGCAGGGACCTCTTCCCTCTGCAGCCAGGGCACAGGAGAGCAGCGGTGAAGCATGGCCAGCCTGTGCCACCATGAGGTGCCAGGAGCTTTCCTCTGGCTACAGCAGCACTGTGCACACTGCTTTGCCCTTCGTGCTTGTCTGCTGTCTGTTCAAGAGGACGTGTCTCTGCCCACACATGCTTATCTTAACCTTGAAATGGAGGGTTGAACCCTGAAACCTCTATTCACATGCGTACTCACCTTTGCGCCCAGGAGTGGAGGTGAGACTGCAATGTGCTTCTGCTGACAGCAGGACAGCAAGATTTCTTTGTAAAAACTAGAACCATCAGATGAAACCTTGTGGCTGTGAGAAGTCAAGCTGTATTTGGTGACCAAAAATGTCTAGACAGGCCATAGAAAAAACAGCAGACCTGTGAGTATTTGGAAAATCGGAGTATTTTGCTAAATGTTAAGAGTACTCTTTGTCTGTGTACAGGTAGCGAAAAGACTGCCTCAGCTAATCTTCATGCTTTCCTGGTGGAGCAAAAGCATAGCTGATCATTTATAAAATTTCTAGTTGGAAAACTTCGTTTAAAAGTCTGATTTTGTGGTTGAGTGACTGGAAAATATTCATTAATATTTTTGAAGGCATTGGAGACAAGTACCATAAATTTGATTTTCAGATATTATGGATCTTTGGTGATAAAATTTAAAAATAAATAATAAAGCATCTCCTCCAGATTATTTAAACTGCAAAGGCAAATGTGCCTGCTATATATTAACACTGTCAGCTACCTAGGCATTACAGTGGATTTTTAATGTGTTTCATCAAAACACTTAAAGGCACTTTTTAAAATATATGACCCACTAAATAAAAAAACATAGGACGTAATCTTCAAGGCACACTGATTAATGCAAAATTGACTTGAACAAATGCAGCTTATGGCCATAGTCCAGGAAGCTCTCTTGGTGCTAAAGAGTTTCATACAATAGTTTTCCATTTTCAAAATCACATCAATTTTTACTTACAACGTTTTGAAAACAGGTACAGCAACTTTCAATCAACTGCCCAGCAATAATTTAAAATCCCTTACTATTAAATTGTAAAATTTTGAGTCATGGGAAGAGGACAATGCTGTAGAGAGCTGATTTCCTGACTGTCATCACCCGCTGAGCTGTCAGCTGCTGTGCAGGATTGCCTGTGCGGAGGTAGAGATGGAGTGGACTAAATTATTCATTGCAAATAAGTTATGTGATGAATTTAGTTTTTGGGTTTTTTTCTGTTCATGGACCAATACTGATTTCTCCAGATATCTTCTTGGCAGAGAGTCCCAAAATATTTATGTGAGCAAAACTCTGAATAGCATTTGTGCATGGTGTCAGCATAACAGTAATCAAATCATATGAGATGATCTCTGCCTTACCTATGCAGCACTGCTTTGAGGAAAATATCTGTAATTCTTTCCTGTAATTATTTCCCGTATTAACATTTGAATGTCTGCAGTGAGTAGCAGCCATCCAACTGCCAGGTATAACCCAAGCAGATACCAACACCAGCTTTCTACCTACAACAAAGATTTAAATTGCAAAGAGTTTAGCCAGCATACAAATGTTGGGAAAATATAGTTAAGTATTTCCTGAATACCACCTTCATGCAGTAAGACTGTCATGATGTATGCACCCTGCGGTTGGTCCCGGGACTTTGGCCTCAGCAGCAAAAGCACCAGCACTTCTGCAGGCTGCAGGGCAAGGCGAAGTGGGGCTCAGCCAGGAGTGGTGACCAGCTTCTGATTTCCACTTGGGCAGGAAAAATTATATGAAACGGAAAATTTCAGCACCTGCTCTGTTTGTTGACTGGAGCCTGACAGAAACACCTTGTGGTGATACCGGCACAAGTGCTTACAGAAAGGATGTTTTTCTTGTTGCAAAGCCAGCAGGAAGATCATTAAGTGCATGCACTACTTATGATGCTCTTTCCAGAGGCCTTGAAAATGCTAGAGGAGGTGGAAGTTCAATTTTTCTCCCCACCCAATCTCATGTTCTTCCTCTCCTTTGGAGGAAACAGAGGCCTGATGAAGACATCCCTCTCACAGCTTCTAAGAAGTCGCGGCTGCCTGGTAACCTGCTGGTGGAAATCAGAGATAGGCAACACGGAGGCGTTATTTGAGGCACCTCACCCGTACGTGGATCAAAAAGCATTAAAACTATAATGAAAGCGTTCACTACATATAAAGAAAAGAAAAACAGGAAATGAAAGGAGAAGCAGAGAGAATAAAAGTTCAGACAAAGTTTTCAGGATTACAGCATCAATATTCTTTTCATAAGACAAAAAAGTTTGAGTCGTTTTTTATGAAAAGAAAAGCCTATTTTATTGACTGATGAAAGCTTTATGACAGCTCTATGATCTGGTCTATAATTTCTGAATTGTTCCTGAACTTCTCCCTCCAGAGAGACTCTGGTGGCAGCCTGGGGACCTTGCAGCCTCGGAGTCTTAATAATGTCACAGCCACCGCCACCCCTCTGAAAGTGGGATCAGGGGTACGAGCACAGCTCTCTCTTGCTCGTTCAACCTGTACTGAACACCCAGTGTAGGAAAAAATGTGGGCAGCATGATGCTCAGCGGGGCCTTTTCCAAAGAGGAATGATCTTCTGCTCTTGTAAGTGGAATCGCTGCAAGGCTGCTGTAGAGTTTGGTCTTCCAGCAGTCTGTTTCCCATGCAAGGAAACAGACTCATGTTTTCCTCATGTTTCCCATGTGAGGAATGATGGATATGCTAGAGACAGGGCAGGTGAACCCCTCTAAGTTGAGGTTTGCAATGGGGCTTAAAAGCAGCTAACACTTTCTATTATCAAAGCAACATGTATGCATATATGCAACATATATGGCTAATCAGAGCCATCATCTTGTGAATTACAGGCCACAGTTATTTAAGCAATTTCAAGAATGAAATGGCTACTTTAAAAACCAGTGGAGGGACATCATATGCAAGCAGCATGCACGCTGGGAGTGTAGCAGCCTGCAGGGTTCCCATGTCTGAGGACCAGGAAAACTTTAAAACTTAAATTTTAAGTCCATAATGAAAGACCTGCCCTCACTGGGTCAGGCCTTTCAAAAAACATGCAGTAAGGACATTTTCTGCTTCACAGTGATTCACAGCTGCCTCTGGGGGCCACTGCAATAAAATGGAAGAACAATCTCTCACATCACAGCCCAAGTAGTGGGTGGGAACCAAGGGTCATCCCATCAAAACCCCCTTCTCAGCTGTGCTGGATCACAAGAGCTGAACACTGGAGTTGATGCAAAAGATACAAAGCTCCTCTTTGCACAAAATGTGTGTTTTAAATCCCCCCACTGCCATGATATATGAACCGTTCCAAAGGAATGACATGGAGGCTCCTACGTGGCTTCAGCAAAATGTGTAGGGGGGAAGAGAAGATTGAGATGATATATTTTCCTGCATTTTCCACTAATAAGTCTCCAATCTATGGGAAACCATTAGGATGTTTTTCTGCACGCATGGTGTGAGAATGAACGCATCTTTCCTCACAATGAAAAGTTCCTGCTTTTTGGTGTTGGCACAGTAATAGCTAGATGTGTCTTCCAATTTACCCCAGTGCCATAACATTTTTTCTGTTGATTTCTGAGTTTTTCTGGGCTTTGCACTTGTGAAAAACTGGTAATGTTATGCATATTCTGCCCATTATTTTATACAGGGAGGTTAATGAGTGCATGCAACATGATAACTATGGCAGAGGACCTCTGTGGGCTGTTGCCAGCTCAAACACCGGTTGATCCAGACCAAATAAAGTTGTTCTGTAGCATTCTGAACTATATGATGCACTTAGGAAAAAAAAAAACCAACCAACACATTTCCTTACAGAAAGGAGTTTACAAAGGGTGTGAGATTTCTGGGAGCCCTCAGGGGCCCCTGGGGCATGGCTGGTGCCAGCGTGCTGAAGCGCACTTCAGCATGGATAAGAACTGAAAACTCGAGGGTAAGGGGGTGTTTGGCCCCGAGGCTTGTAACCGCTGAGGGGTACTGCTTGCCTTGTCCGTCTCCACCGAGCAGGACTGTGGCGGGCTCGTGCTGCCAAAAAAGGGTCAGGGCTGCCTTTCTGCCTCCCTGATGGGCACACGCAGCAGCGGCCTCTCCGCACTGCTTTCAGCTCCTCTGAGCTCAGCGAAGGGAGCAGTATTCAGCTAGTTAAGGGATTAATTTTTTCCCAAGGTCTTTATTAGCTTTCACCCTATAAACCAGTTTTCATTTCGATGTAGGACTACAGGCATGGATTAAAGACTCTTGGTGCAGCTTGATAAGTGCATGGGGTGGTTCTTACACTCAAGACAGCGGTCTTGAAGCTCTCTCCAAACTTGGCTTGGGTTGCTACTGAGACACCCTTATAATCATTATTTCAATGGGGAAAAATGACCTGGAAGTAGCTAAACTTATATAATGTTTTTCTTTCTTTCCCCTGCCCCGATTCCCTCCAAACCTTACATTCTTTTGTGTTGTTCAAGTTCCTGAGTGCTTTATACAAGGATTCAGAAGTCTGGTTCTCTGGAAACAATTGATATGTCAGCTGACATTAACACAGCAAGTACTTTAACTATTTTTCCAACATATCCATCAAGTGCAATGGCCAAAACATTAATTCTCATTATGCTTCAACAAAGTTTCTCATTTTCCTCTAATTCTGTCACCAGACTGCCTCCATGCAAGACTGCTTTACAAATATATCAAGTCATTTAACTAAAAGGACTTTGGGAAGCTTTGTTTTTAGTGACTCTGTGCCTATATGTTTGTGAATGTTCTAGGCCATTTATGACACAAATTTGAGCCCCTCCTGTCCTAAGTTAACAAAAACCATGTATGCTTTAAATCAGCCAAAAAATGTAAAATTACAGATTGCTATTAGTAGCCTGGAAACTAGGCATAACCCTCTAGGATCATCAGAAAATAGACAGAAAAACCTAACTCAGCTGCTGAAACCTGGATCAAGACTTTCTTGCTGCCTACATGCACAGGGTTGTGTGGGCTATCCCTAAAGGTTTATCAACCAGTTTCAGAAGTCTCAATTCTGAATTTTTGCTCATTAGATAAAAGACATCATTGTTCAAGGAGATTGAACAAGGACGTTGTTCAAGAAAGTACAAAGGAAAAACAGATGGAGTATTACTTTTTTTTAGTTATTATTAATCAGTTACAGATATGTATCACTTAATACTGAAGATGAGCAAGTCTAATGTTTGAGACCTCTAATGTTCAGAGCACTGGAAGAGTTGTAACTGGGCTGGTCTAAGGCCATAACACATATGAAAACCTATCCACTGATAAATAACGAGTGTCCGCTATAAAATATCACAGTTTCACAGTGGGCAGAGGCTAAAAAAATACCAATAATATCTCAGATATTATTATAACAATTGATAAATGTTCCCATTTTAGAACTATAATGCAGTAAATGTATTAAGCAGAGCCTGTGCTTACTTTTCAAATGAAGCATGCGGCCCCATCTGAAGCACCAACCCGTGTTTTTACCTTCAAATATCACCCAAAAAATGTGCGTAAGAACTACAGTTGAAGGAAGTAGGATGCTGGTCGTGCCCCTAGAGAGAAGAATCATGCCAGATTAACTCCCATGTCCTTTCTGGGTGTACTGAAGATTTATAAAATAAATTCCCACCAACATTAACAGAGGTTAGTATAGGTAATTGACCTTGTAAATCAAGAATAGAATAGGCCCTATAATGTATAATATTTTGAGGTATTTATCACTTTGCTGAGGCAGACAGGATTTGAGCATGTAAATCGTTATAATGGTAACAGTAATTCTACATCCCCGTGCCTGCACGACAGTGAGAGTGTCCCCACGGCTGCAGGGAGGGCTTTCTCTGCGCCCCCTCCCACAGCCCTGGCTCTGCTCCGACGGAGGGCTGGGAAGCACTTTCCCCTGGTCCACAGAGACCAGCACAAATAGGACAAAGCGATACGACAAATTGCATCCCCTTTTTCGTTGCTTCTGCAAGTGCACATCTAATTTTCTATGCCTTTTGATCTGTTCACTATTTTCTCTCAATTTCTTCCCAGCTCTGCAGGATTTTCTTTCCTAAGGAGAAGGTATATTTAGGTTATTCTCAGTTCAATCCCATATCATGATAGAAAAATGACATAAGCCATGGCTGAATATATATTCAGAAAATTTCAAAACATTTGAAGTGGGTTAAAATAAATAATCTTAGGGCAAATGACATGTTAAAGTCTCCAATTCTGCTAATATAGTCCAGAAATGCACAATGACTTTAAGAATACATTGCAACCTTCAGATAATTGTTAATGCACATAAGTGTTTTGCAGGAAAAAAGACATTTTGTGTTATCTACAAAAAGCCCTCTTGAGTGAGAGTCCATATCTCCAGGTATTTCTTTTAAAGGGGAACAGTTTAATAAAAATAACAAAGCTAGAAACCAAGAACATTAACTTTCACTTTGCCTAGCTACATGCTAGTACTCTTGCTGTAATTATAACACAGAGGTCATTCCAAAGGAATTACCAGCCTTCAAATGATATGAGACAATTATTCTCCAGGGAGTCGGACAAATTTGTAAGACAAATACAGTTGAAATTTCAGACATCAATCTCTTTTTTACCATAGCATGGGAACAAGGGAGCTGTGAAATGTAATTTTACCCTAAGGCCCAACAAATGATCGCATTAAAATGATTTAAAAAAAAGACTTTACATCTATTATATCTTAGAAGTGAATGTAGCGTTAGATTTTTCTAAGGTTTCCTGTGAATAATAGTATTTAATAGAATCTGTAAAAAACACTTTACAGATGCCTGTGTTGTTCGCTAGCCTATAGGCAGGCCAGCTGGGCAGTCACTAAAGGCAGCCCCACGTGCGATGGCTGGGGCAACCTCCTGGCTGCAGGGGCTTGGGCCAGACCCTGTTGCAACACCTCCCAGCCACCGTGCACCTCTTCTTGTGGTAGCTCTGTGCAGGAGAGGGTTTCCCAAGGTGGCTGAGTTTAACATGTTCCCCAAACTGGAGGAAGCTGAGCTGGCTTCATACACACCTGCGGCAAGCCTTGTTTCCCTGGCCCTGACAAGTGCGAGTGAAAAGTTTAAGGGAAAAGAACTTCCACCCATCTCAAAAGTACCCTGAAGAGCTCTCAATGATCACACCCAGGTGACTGTGAACCACAAGGGCACCCGTTAAAGTTGTGCATCGCCTGAGGGTGTAGGAGAGGTAATAAAACCCCAAAAGGCGGTAGCTGTGGACCCACTATTTTCTATGCTTTGATACATCAGCTTTACATCACCTCCCATCACCTCAGTTTGACAATCAAGGTCAGGTTGGACAGGGCTCTGAGCAACCTCATGTAGTTAAAGATGCCCCTGCTCACTGCAGGGGGGTTGGGCTAGATGACCTCTAAAGGTCCCTTCCAACCCAAAGCTTTCTATGATTCTATGACAATAACCCTACACGGCTTATCCTGTCCAGCAGAAAATTTGCAATTGGTAGGACTCATCCCCAAAATTGGCTCTCCCCTCTCATGGGACTCATGTGCCCAGGCACTCCACTACCAGTATTCACGTGTAGAAAGCAGAAAATCCTCCTGCTCCTACACCCATAGAGTCACTCAACAACCTCTCTTCTGCATTTACACAGTGCCGGTTGTGCCAACATTGATTTGAGTGGATTACTTATGTGAGCCGAGCAGGATTTAGCCCAGCGTGTGTGCCGTAGTCAAAGTGGTGAAGCGGAAAATGGATATTAAGGAACTGCTCTTTGGCTAAGGTTTGATTTACAGAAACCTATAACCTTATTCTTCAGATAAGTGCATTTCTCCAACTGCTATTACTCAAGAAAACAGGCTCCTTAGAAATCTTTACAGCCAACATATTGCAATGTGACCTTGCGCAACTTGGCAATGCAACTCTGCATGTTTTTATTGTATTTAAATAGTACCATTAGTTTTATTCATGAGTGAAAGTTAAACCTTAGCTTCAGCATCATTCTTGCATTGCACATGCCTTGTGCCCACATGTGCCCACGTAGGCACAGGTTCTTCTGCAGAGCAGAAGAGAGAAGGTGTGTGTGAATATGTAAGGAGGGTGCGTACGTTTATACATGTACTGCATCCATTTTTCCCAAGGATGGATTCCTGTCCCTGTGACACCTACTGTCAACAGCTACCTGAATGATCTCATTAGGTATAGCCTCTGAAAATATTTAGTTTTACCTACTGACTTCCATCAATTGTACAAGAATGCTTCCCAAATGGAAGCTGACAAATTAATGAGAAATGCAAACACATCCTGGTTTAAAGGAGTTCAGAGCAGAGCAACACCTGTCTGATTGATGAGGATGATTGACTGTGGAGAGCTGTGCTGAGCTTCTTTGGTATTTCGGGCAGGGAAAGTGGTCAAAACATCATGTTTCCATTTACTAGACCAAATAGTCTCATTCTACCCCCACAACAGTTTTCTAAGGTACAGTAACTTTCCCAAGAGATGTAATGAATTGTTAGGAAAAAATAGAAAACTGGCATGGTGAGTGATAGGCATCTCAAAGTTGCCATGTGATGTCTCACCAGCAAATACTTTGTCCACCTTATTGTGGGAACACTTCGAGTGCCCCAGCAAGTTCCCAGAAGTATAAAAAGTTATGAGTCCCTGATGCTACATAGTTTCCTAAGTTAGCTTTAAACTAACACGCTGTTGTATTATTAGACAGGCAAAAATGAAGGGAGTAACACAAGTCAGTAAAAAAACCAGAAATGCCTATAGATATTTTGTACATACATATATCTTTTATTTGACTTAAATTACTCTTACCCCATGATACAGGTGGCAAATCTTTCACCATTTGCCTCCTGCCTGTGTTTTATTTTAAGCGCACAGGATGTCCCATTTGTTGAATTTGGTGCCAGTAGACTCAGCAGCCTTGAGGGCTGGGAGCAAACTGGTGGCCTCTTGGCTGAGAGAAGGGCAAAATGGAAAATGAATGTCACTGTATGGCAATGACAGAACACAGGGAGTCACCTGAGGGAGGTGCCACATGAGGTCCAGAGATGATAAAATTGTGTGAAGATCCCTGTGTATTAAAACTGAAACTAAGCTAAAACCCCATCTCCCTAGGTTCTCTTGCCCATGACAAATAAATTGCAAGTTATAAATAAAAAGCTGTGTCATGCCTCTTTACTGCCCTGATTAGGAGGGATAGCTTCCTACAGGAAGCCTTTGCTCCTTACTCTTTCCATCATAATCTGACTTAAGAGAACCCTGAAGTATGTATCAATCGCTTTCATTGCATGCAATCTTATTTGTTTATGACCATTGCAACCTCTCAGTTTTTTCCATCACCTTTTACTCTATTCATATGAAATACTCATTTGCTGTGAGACTGACTTGGGGGCGGGGGGGAGGGGTGGAGCAGCAGGGTGCGAAATTACCTAAAAGCTCTGAAAATGTCAGTCTTACATAGTCAGAGACACATATGTCCGTAAGGACTCCAGGATTCAACAGAAAGCAAAGCCGCTTATAGGAACTGATTTTATTTCTTTTTCTGATAGAAAAAGAGGAAAAACTGCAAAGAGCCATTGAAACACTGTTTTCACTGTAAATCAATACAAACAGATTCAAGAACTGCTGTACTTGGATCAAGGCTGTATCTAACCCATAGTCAACCCAACAGTTTAATTTTCAAAACTTGGCTTCCAGTGTTGGAAGCATGAGATCAAGCCAAGACACATTGCCAGTAAAAGGCTGGAGCTCAAAGCCAGTGTTGAATTACAGAGCCCAGAAGGTTTACGGAAGTGTTTAGTGAAAATTGTTTGCAAATGGGTTTAGAAAAATTTTCTGTCTCTTGCTGGCTGCTTCAGGATCTGGCCCTGTCAGAAGAGCCGAAGAGCTCTCCTCCCATCATCGTGGTGGAGATATGGAGGGTCTACATGGGGGCAGGCAGGATGCTTAATGCCCAAGCCAACATCCTCAAATTAGGCTTGAGAGTCTTTCTGAAAGACGTGCTTTAGCCAAGACAAGTGTTCTCCAGCCAAAGAGGCTACTGGGCCCCATCCAGGCATAGCTGGATAAAATGTAAAGCCCTCTGATACACAAAAATGAGGTTGCATGATCTAATGGTCCCTTCTGGGCTCAAATATTCCACCAAAATTGGCATATTTAGTGCTTTTTTTTCTGTTTATCAGATGCACTGTTAAGTGGAATAGTTCTATAAGGAATAGGGGTAAACTATGAATGCAGGATTTTGCCCTGAGCAAAGCAGATTTGTATTTGATTTCTCAGCTTTGTTCTTGTATCTGATATCCATTTAAAAGAATTTCATGGGGCCTGCAGGAATTGTGCTAATCAATGGGCAGTAAATTTATGCTTTTAAACAGCTTTGTTGTCCCTGTACCCAGTGCAGTCATCACTTATGTCAGGACTTGCACAGGAGTGGTTTTGGCACTACCTCTGTTTCAGGAAAGCCCTGGAAGTAGGTTGCTATTGTTAAATGCATAGTCCCAGTTAATTTCAGAGCAGAAAAGAAATACAGATACCCAGCAGGATAAGCAGCTCCTAGAGGTCACAGGGAAACATATTTGCATCTCATTGAGATGCACTTATTTCTATTCCCTCACTTAGGAATACAGGCAAGTGCTTTTTTGTGAAACTAATTATGTTTTGCTTGTAACAGCATCTGTTGATTTGTGATTGCTGCTTTCTGGTTGTTTTTTTTTTTCACTTGGAATCTTTTTGAGATTTCCTGCTTCTCTTTACACTCACTGAGCTCATGCATTCAGTTTAAACAAGGGGAAATGTACTTTTCAAAACCTACTCCTCCCCTCTGATGAAAGCCCCAAGTTTGGTGCTGCATCTAACATTTGTAAGAGCGTGTTCACTGTGCCGTGGAGGTAGAGAACTTATTATCTGTGGATGAGGTACCTTCTGCCAAAAGTCCCTAGGAAATCTCTCAGAAGTGCTGACATAGATCAAATCAAGGGTTTTCTATGAGAATTTCTTAAAGTAACTCTGGGCACTTTCTGAAATCATTTAGCTGTGTCCCTTCAGCTGCGATAGCTATTGTATCAGGAGGTATGATTGTGGATGGCTTATATGTCTCCTCTGCCTTTGTTCTGCTAAGCCTGTTGAGCACCCATTTGCTTCCCAACATGATGACCCTAGGACCCAGATTAAGAGAGGAGGACCTTGCTGCACTGACAACAATGCCATAGGATTTCTAGGTTTTTTCCTATTGAGAGACTGAACATTGCAGTGATGAATCATAGTATCATCTAGGTTGGAAAAGACCTTTAAGACCATCACGTCCAACTGTTAACCTAGCACTGCCATCCCACCACTAAACCATGTCCCTAAGCACCTCATCTGCCCATCTTTTAAATACCTCCAGGGATGGGGACTCGACCACCTCCTTGGGCAGCCCATGAAAGGCAGCTGCTGGTCCCAGCCATGCAAATGAAGTCCTATTTGTATCCTTACACGTGTGCAGGATGATGTGCTGCATGCACCCTGCCAGTATGAATTACCAGGGTCTTACCTTATTCTTTCCTTATTTTTTTCCTGAAATTCTCAGCATGGCACCAAACCAGCAAGAGCTGTCTAAGGTGCAGATATTTGTACTTAAACCAGACAAAGTGCTACCTAGGCTGGTAGCACTAAGCAAGCATCCGTCTTGCTCATCTGTCATCAGCCTGGCCTCTGTTACTTTTAGGGATGTAAACCACTGAACATTTTGTTTCATACTCAGCTTGGTGTGTAAAACAGGTTCTGTAAATTATACAGTTTTCACCCAGGGCATCACAAAAATATCTTGGGCTTTTACTGCTGACTACAGTCTAAAGGGGCCTCCTAGGAAATCAAACAAACATCTGGGGAGTTGAGACATTGGCACTTGAGCTATAGACTTCTGCTGCAGTGCAAGCAAAAGTCATTTAGCCACTCGACCTCCACTTCTCTGTCATAAAGAGCTTACCCTCCTCTGACCCTGTGCAGGATGCAAAAATACAGGAGAAAGGAACTGCGCACTACCAGCACAAAGCAACAGTAGTGGGCTTTGAAAATTAAACGTCTCTGGAGCCACGCTGCTAAATGCAGCCTGGTGATCGCCGTGTGGCAGCACCAGTCTCGCCGCATCCCTCGCTGCATCCCTCACCTTGCCTGTGCAACGCTCAGCATCGTTTCGGCAGGGGGTCAGCCCCCAGGAGAAGATGCAAAGAAGTAAAAATAATCACTTCTGCCCAGCAAATAGTTCCCCGCTGAAGAGGAAAAACCCAAGGCAAGAGCACCCTTCCTCACAAGTATTCAATGCTGAGCTGTGCTGGGCAATCTCTTAAAATCAAAACCTTTAGCCTAAGGAAGAATAAACGAGACGGTCCCAGCAATACTCCCTATGTTTAAAGCCAGCTGTGCACTTAAGTGCTTTCCTAACTAGTGGGTCTTAAGGAGGATGAATAGTGGTTTGAAACACAACACAAGTGTGTTCTGCAAGTGCAGTATTTCTTCCCTCCTTGAAAAAAGGCATGTCTGATATTACATGAAAGTTAGGTTTACACTTCAGCAACGGGCTGATCAGCTGCCCGCTGTTTTATACTGAAAACCACATTGAGTGCTTACCTGCAGTACTGTTGTCTCTAATTGATTCTTTCCTAAAGGTATTTCCCACTCCTCCACCTCCTTCCTTCGCTCTGATTAACAATCGTAGCATGATCTCATCAGGCCTCGACAAGTATTGATGGGCCGCAGTATCATGAGGCTAATAAAGTGTGTTACCCAGTATTTTCTGGTGACACATAAAAACTCCCTTATGAAAGATGCAGGAGACAGAATATAATATAAATGCCTTTCTAGTAGCAGCAGAGTATTGCGGGCCCCGCGACGCTGGGTGCGAGTGCATTATTTAATGGAGCTCCATGGGGCAGCAGCGCCTGAGCGCGTGGTGGGGGGGGGCAGGGGAGGGAGCGATGGGGGCCCCGTGGCTGGGGGCCCTGCTGTGCTGTGGAGGGGATGGGGTTGGGCAGGACCTCAAGCACTTTGTAGGAAAGCAAAACCCCCAGGCACCCTCCCTGGGTGCTGCCCCTGCACCTGAGCTAAGGCCTGTGCGTGCTGCCTCCACTTGCTGCTGCTGTTTTCTTTTCTCTGTTACCTTCACATTGCCCTGTTAAGACGAGAACATCATTAGATTACGATATCAACCATTTGCTGTGTAAGTCCATTCCTTTGAAGAGGATGGGTGAAAACTCACATCAGGTATTTGGCTCAATTAACCTTCCTCCTCTTTGCAATTATTCCCTGAGAGTGTGTCAAACATTAAACAATGAGGGTAAAAAGGCTAAAATATTTTCCCCCCTCTGCCATGTCACAACATAAGTGTTGCGCCCAGAAAAGCCACATGCTATGAGGACAGCAGCATCAGTTCAAGGCCATGAGCAGAGCCACAGTCCCGGCTTGCAACTCTCACCTGGCCCCTCTGGATCCTCAGCTGCACCGGGGCTGGTACATGCTGGTCCCCATCCCCGGGACATGCGAGCACCCAGCACCTTGCAGGCGCCCTGCTTGCACCAGCCTCCCTGGAGTGATCTGCTTCAGGGTGATGTACTCATGGACCCCCAGGGGAAGCGGGACCGAGCTGCCCTCCCTGGACCCCCCCTTTCAGAAGGAGACCCTCAGATCCCCCTTGCAGGTAACCCCGAGCCTCTCCCTTCATTTGCCAGTGAAATGATTACTCCTTATTTTAAAAAAGTGCAGATGCCGAAATTCCTGGTGCTCCGTGGAAGGCAGAGGGGAGTCACAAGGCTAGCAACTCGGGGTCTCACTGGGGCCACTCTTGTAATGGAAGAAAAGAGAAAAAAAAATCCAGCAAGAGGTGCAGCAACAAAGAAAATCCCTTTTCTATCTATCAAACCCTCTCTCCCCAGCCTCTGCGAATGCCTCACCTCCTGCACAGTCTCCGAATATAAACTTTGCTCAGCACACTCAGGGTAATCTTTTCACATCATAAAACTTATAATCCTCCTAAAGTGGTTTCCTAGGGTTTGAGGTATGATGCACTTATCAAATAACTGAAACAAATAAATCAGCTTATTTAGGCTGTGGTCAGTGTGTGTGTATCTCTGTGTACGCCGGGAGGAAGCCAGCGCCATACCAGCATTTGTATACATTAGCAACAAAGCTGTCTGTGACAAGCTGTCCTCTGCACAACTAAATATTTAGTTGCGTATCATAAGTAACTTCTTAAGCGATTAAAGTGAAGAGGGTATTTTCTGTCCGCGCTGGCGCGGGGAGTCAGGGCGTCGGGGCACGTGGCGTGGTGGGCTGGGGAGGCGAGCCCTCGCTGGGGCGGCGTGGGCGCGGGAAGGACGGACGCCCATGGCAGCCTCCACGCACCCGCGCTGCCGAGCCGCGGGTCCCAGCGGTGCAGCTGTGCCACTCGGGGGGATCCTCGGCTCCGGCCCAGTGTGCGCAGCGTTGGGCATGGTCTGCTGTCACCCGCCTCTGCCTAGAAACTGGCTCTGACCAGGGTCCATGTGGCTCTCTTGCATATTTGTACAGCGTTCAAGTTTTAAAATATTTGTTGCTAGCTTTTATTGGTGTTAGAGCAAGGTTTATTTTTAACTGGGCCTGTATTTATGGATTCCCGTGGCTGCATATTTTTTGCATGTGCAAAATTAAACTAATAATTTCATATTTAAGAATTACAGAATTTATACTTCCCGTTCAATATAAACACATTGTTAATAAACTCAGAACCTATTAGCTTGTAAAAATTAACTTTAAACAAGCTAGAAAAGCTATCCTAAACTCGCTCCCTGTATGTTTTTCTGAGTGTACAATAGACGCCTTCTTCAGTGTTCAAGCACCGTCACAACAGTGCTCGCTGAAAACATTGGGGTTGTTGGGATATAGATACATGCTTAACAGAATACTCTGAATTTAACATTTTACCTAAGCAAAAAGAGAAGGAAACCAGCCTGCCTTAGGGACATGGGCACAGTTTTTGGATGTGGGGCTCCCTCCTCTTCCTGCTGCCTCCTGCCCCTTCCCTCAGGATCTCGCTGCCTGGCTTTGGCTCTCCGGGGGAGATTTCTGCTTTTCCTTATTCGGAGGGGGAAACTCCAGAGGCATGCTCCAGCTGTGCCAGGGCTGTCCTGGGTGGCTAGGGTGCATTTTGCATGGGCCAGTGTAGGGTCTGGGCAGCACCTCCCATGGAGAGGGCAGAAACCCAGCTCCTCCTTGTTCCTTGTAGTGGTGTTTATTTACACCCACGTGCCCACTGACAAAATGGTTTCAGCTACTAAAAACAATGCCAAGAGTTTGCTCTGGTGTCAACAGTGTGGAGAAACATCTAAGACCTTGCTTCCATGAAACGTTTCTCAGAGACTTTGTTATTTGCATCTGGGAGAGCAGCATGAGGAAGACAGTAGCACCGTCATTTTCTTTTCTAGAACACACTGGGTTAATAAGAAAATTAAAGCTCAAATAAATATTCACCAGAAAGCAATTTCAGTCTGTCATGGAAATAATCTACATTTATAAGTTATCTAAAGTAAAGTGAGCTGTACTAGCCTCCAGCAGCTCTGAAACCATTATGAATTATTGAATAAGTAATTTTTTTTATCATTATTGACATTATAAATATATTTGCTTGAAAACATCCGGAGCTGCATAGGCATAGAAGTATTTATGAGCCTGTGCTCTTTACAGCACTGTTTTATAGGGTGCTGTCAACTGCGGAGGAGAAACAGAAAGAGAAAGAAGGTTTCACCTCTGATGTTCTTGTCAGCAGATACAGTGCTTCAGCCAGCCCCCTCTCTACAGGCCCTTGTCTTCATGTGCCACAAAATTAAAAAAAAAAAAATCAAGGTGCAAATGGTGTGTCTGGGTTTACTATTTTTTAATGGTTAGCTCTTAAGCCACTAACAAATCTGCGGTCCTGCAAACTGAAATAATACTGCTTTTGGTAATACAGAGCAGCTTAGGCTTCAAGGTGCCACCAGATCATCTCTGGAATTCATAAAAAATTAGAGAGCTTGGGACGTAAATGCACTGACAAGGTGACCAGAGATTTGTCCGGCAGCACTGAAAATCTTTGCATGCAGCAGCTGGGGAGGGGGATGGCGCCTGCAGCCACAGCAGAAGCTGCCGCTGCCAAAGACACTTTCCCAAGCCTTGGGTGGAATCTCCTGTGTCCCAGCGTGCATTTCCGCAAAGGGATCTGCTCGAGCCACATTGAAACTCTGGAGTAAAAGATACTGTGGTGGGAATGGCTATGTGTAAGAGCGTGCCCCCACACAATGAAAGCTGAATCAGTCCTGGCTGGGCACATTTGCGGCTGGGACACCATGGCCAAACCATGTACCGGCACCTGATGGGTGCTTGGGCACGCCTGAGGCCAAACGCTGACATCTTCTGGGAGACTTCAGACTCCCCTCTGGACATTCCAGGGTGCAAAGTAATTGGGGGAAAAAACCCTTTCTGCAGTAAAAGCCGCATTGTATTTTTTGTCTGTCTCCTTAGGTGGTAAATATATCATCAGTGGCTCTTCAATTTCCCCGTAAGTAAAAAAGTTAGCAATTACTAGCTATGAATTCACAGGAGTGCTTGCTATAAGCGAGGAAAAACCAGCAGCATATTTTAAAGAGCGCTTCTCCCTGGAATGCAAGCCCAGACGAAGATTTACCCTGTTTTTTTCATTTAAGTCTGGTGGAGCAACATGTCATACCTTGGACATTGACAACAAATCAGCCTTTATTCAAGTGTGAAAATTAAGGCATAAATTGCTGTCTGCTTAGCTCTCAAAACAATGTCACATTACAAGAAATGTGATATTTTGAAGAGAAACAGGAAAAAATTTATCAAAGTTTTTGTTATTATTGCATTATCCTCCCGCTTGATCTACTAGCTATAGATACTTGGTGTCTGCTTAAGTGCTTTCCATTCTTCCCATAAGCAAATTCTGGTTGAAGACTATATATCATTTCACTCTTGATCACTGCTAGTCTCAGTACCTCATTACAGCAGAGCACTTTTTGAAACTGAGCTATAGCCCAGATAAATGATTGTATAAAGTTTTAAATAAACATACAACATTTATGTTATGTTGTTTCACAGGGATGATTTATAGTAATTTTCTTCTTCCAGTCCTGAGCTCTGGACATAAAAGACACTGAGCTCTCTGCTGTTTATCCAAGCTAAATCCTCTGTTTGTTCTGCATAAGCGTTCTTGATTCTTTAATATATTGCAGGCTTTAGCTTCAGGTTTATTCCCTCTGGGATGGTGGAATTAGATACATTAACTGACAAAGATAAGGTACGGACATTGTAGCTTAATAGTCATTAAAATAGATACTGTGATAACAAAAATGTAGCTAGAAAAGGGAGTCGAGCTTGTGACATTTTAAAAATATGTATTTATGAGGCTTAGATGAATAAATGCAAGATTTCAGAAATCTCCATAAGGAAACCTCCAAACGACGGTGGGATTTTGTTTGGTTGGGTTTTATTTCATATGGATAAGAGAATCAGAAATGGAAGATACTGTGGACCAGGTTACACACTGCCTCTCGTGTCCCCAAAGAGAATTTTGTTTCTTCTTATTAAAAAGGCATTACGTAATCTGGATGCCAGGGCACTGAAATTCTGCTCTGTGGTACAGAAGAAAATTAAGAAAGTGCTGTAAGATAAAGCAAGTCTCTCTGCCTTAGGAAAAGCTGCGTAGATTCTGTTAACCATGTTCCTTCTTTCATCAGCATATTTAAATACACATATGTATACACGTTCAAACCACGCAGGGGTAGTCTGTTTACTCCATACTGCTGTTTTTCATTGTAGCCCTTGCTCCTCTGTTAAAAAGTCAGACAATACTAAATGCCTGGCTTTTCTTTTGTGAGCTTAAATAGAACACATTTCGAGCTAAGCCCACTGCAAGTTGCTTTGTAGCTCGACTCAGTATTCATTCTAAAACTTTTGCGTAAAAACAGCTTTAGCATTTAAAGACCTCATGCTTGACATAGAAGATTTTAAGAGTTATAGTCTTTAATGTGACATACCCTCAATCATCTCTTACCCCAGTATAAAAGTTAAGCTAAGATTTTAGAGGCCCTAAATGGACTTTCATTTTTTTTCTAAGTCAGGATTAACTGGTGTATAAGTAACAGACTGGGTGCTTTCACTGCCAAAAATTATCTAACTAAAAGTTTGAATCTGGCAGTATAAACACCAGCCCTGCCTGTACTCATACAAGCTTGTTATTTTGTGGTACACAAGTTGGTATGTATGTTGTCCGTGCTCTGTAACAGATTGCATTCCATAAAGCCTGAAATGCGTTTTTATCTGAAACTTGAGTGGTAAAATAACCAGCAAGCAAAATAAAGACATGGGCGTCTTTTTTTTTTTTTTTTTTTTTTTTTTAATTCTACAAGCAATTATTTTGGCACCTTTTATAGTGGTGGGATATTTCCAGGAGTGATAGTACGGATGTTGTGAATGACTTATTCAATGAGCATGAAAGGAAGGGCAAAAAAGACAACTCAAAAAAAACCCCTCAACTCTTTGTGAGAGACTACTTGAGTATGCATAAAAACTGTCTTTAAAAAAGCAACATCTACAGAAAATAAGGTTTTCTTTTTTAAAAAAAAATAATTATCTGATCAAGATTGCTTTCAATATAAAGTATATAGAGTAACATGTAATTTCTCTGTGGATTTAATTACCAAACTTTATTATTCATTTTAAATGAACCACCCTAGTTTATTTGTTTACTGTGATATCTGCTATTCTTTTCATCATGTGTACATGTGATAACAGGAAAAGGAAAAAAAAGGGGCAGGGCAGGCAAGAGTCCCTCCAGCAAAAATACCGGAAGTTGTTGCTGTGTTGTTGCTGAAGCTGCTGATTCCTCCTCCTCCTCCCATTGCTCTCTGCAGCCTGGCAACCTCCAAGCTCCAGAATTGGATGGAGAATTTGTGACCACCTTTGTGGGCACAGCCTCGTTTGGCACAGGGGCTTGGGCATCCTGCTTGGCAGCAGCCAATTGGTTTCACAGCATTTGAGAGTTACTTTGCCAAGAGTTGGCCTCCCCCCACCTTCAAGACTCATCTCCAACAGTATCTGTCATGTTTGTTACGATAATAGGGATTTGCTTTTATTTGGATTTCAATACTAATAAGTCATGAAAAGATTTTCCTATAAAAGTTTTCACTAAAACCCTCACAATTACTTACTTGCTTGATAGATGGGAATGGCAAACAATGCTTGACCTTTTCTTTTCCAAACAGGTGTAACAACCGAGCATTACCTAGCTATTCATCAAAGCATCAGTGTAATGAGGAATCACCTTCATCTTACCCATAGAGACAAAAGTAAACATTACTGCCCCATACCACGTACAGCTTTGTTCAGGGCAGGCCCAAAACTCCAGGTATTTTGCCTTTTTTCTGCCCTCACCAAGTGATTTTACTTAATTCACCTCTTAACAAGAAGATTAACCTAGCCCTTCTTGGAAGGCTGCAGCCTTGGAACTCCCTTAATTTCTCTAGAAACTGGAGTTATACATGAGAATTGAAGTATTTTTGCTTTTTTTCTAAAGTTTTGGGATGAACTGGTAATTAGCCAGAAGAATGAAAGAACATACTGATTTATCTACTAAAACAAAGTAAATAGCTTGTACTCATTTGCTGAAGCATCATCCCAGTAGAAGCTAGTAACTACCCCTTTCGGTCATTCAGATGACCATATCCATCACAGATAGTCTGAGTTTAAAGCAGTTTGTGAACCACTTACACAGAAAAGCTTTTCCCACATTATTCTCATTTTGCTGATAGGAAGTGGAGGCCCAGAGCCCTGTTCAAGATCACTCAACACCACTGTAACCAAGACAGGTAGAGAATCCACAGACTTTGTGCCCAACCCTCAGCCTACCAGCAGGAGCCCCTTTGTGAGTGGTTCAGGAGAGATTCTGCCATGTTGCACCAAGCACTGCAATGCAAGCTTTTGGTCAGGACAGCAAAGCATTGCTTTGCCCTTACACGGTGGTAGAGAGATAATGCCTTCTAAGGTGTCCTCTGGCTAAGCCTACCTACATAGGCTATTACAAGCCACTGGCATTAATGACAATTTAGGTAAACGATGTTTATTCTCAGGTAAAACTTTTAAGACCATTTTAATGATTTACTGTATCTATGCAATAAGAATATACTGTTACAGAGTAAAAAAAAATCCATCTGTTCAGCAAGATGTAGTAGGATGGGACAGATAATACTCATGGTAGGGGCACATAAGCATGTTGCTGAGGTGTGCAAGTTTTCCCACAGATAGCAGTGACCTCTCATGGAGGTATACCTAGAGATATACCTACCAATTCCTTGTGGTAGTGGTGTGGCCTTGCTTTTTGACATTCAGCCCAATTTTTTCATTTCTTTTGGGTTATTAGCCCCATTTCTTCGGTGCAATAATTAGATTATCAGAAAAGTCAGGATAAATGAGTAAGCTAGAGTATTTAAAACACCACATGCATCCACATTCAGGAAAACTGCAGTAAAAAAACATTATTGCTATAGAAGCATCAAAAATGTTACATTGTCCAAAGAACTTCCTCTCTACATCACCTGAACGGTTCCTGGAGAAACAGGTAAGCTCTGTGGTTACACCAAATATGCACTGATATTCATGAAAACATACCCACAGTATTGGTTTAAAGTGCTGGCTATAAGAACAAACCATTAGGTTGTCTTATTTGGATGAGAAGCATCATGTCAACTTTGTGCCTGGTATGAATGGGAGTCAACCTTCACGCATGCGTATCTGACTATAAAGCAAGTAACAGCTTACAGTGCCTTTCAGCCCTGATCTGGATCACCTATTTTATTACAGTATTAATCTTGTTGCCAGAAATAGCCTCTGCGAGGTGAACATACTGATGGTCTGGTGTCCTGCACAGCAAACATCTCTTAACACAAGATCAATAAAATTATTTTCTGTATCTCCAGAGGTGAAAAAAAAAAAACCTACACCAAAAATCCTCCTCACTTCTGCTAAAGCTATTAAGCAAATACAAAAATGTTGAAGACTCACCATTACCAAACTAAACTCTACAAAATGTTTATTAGCTTGATTACCTGCTCAACTCAAAGACCAATGATTTAATTTTCCTGCCCTATTTAAATTTGTATTTGTAAAACAAAACTTGTGATAGTCCTAGTAAATCATAGTCCTCCAACAACAGTTTTTACAGGTTTTTTTTCATAGTACAGTTAAAGCTATGAGCAACATACAATAAATGTTGAAACAGTATTAGGCTATGGACTGTTCTAGTAGACTCCATCTGCCCCAGCAAACCCACTCTAAGTTTTGATGCCATATGACTTTGTCAATGCAGTTACGTCTCGGTAATTGCATCAAAACCCTTTGGTCAAGCATTCAGTAACACTTCCATTATCATCTACTCTCTGTGTATATTGTTAGAACAAAACTTTTTGTAGTAATACATAAACTGTTTAAAATGCTGTCAAACTACTATAAGTATTTCACTTGGAAAAAAAAGAGCATTGGACTACGAAGTACTGGGTGTCACTTTTCCAGAAGCATTATTAATGGGGACTATTTTAGTCTTCAGTGATGGGGAACGACAGGCTGTAGCGTTTCTTCAAGTTAAGAATAGAAAATAACTGTAGTTGCAAGAATTCAATTACTCTGCATTAAAGCCGCCATGGGGTTACTGTACATTTATACATCAGAAAGTCAGTAAATTATTTTTCTATAAATTAGTCTCTCAAAGTTGACTTTTTTTCTTTCTGTTCTGAATGCCAAACTCCTGACTGCTTCTCCACCACAGAGACTTCATATCTGGATAGCCGACATCTGTAAAAACATTTCTAATGAAAACACTACTAATACAACCCCCTGGAGAAACAAATGAAATGAGATCTAAGTATGCAGCCGCCTTTCTACAGTTCTGTCTTGAACAATAGTGGGGCTAGTGCTTCCTATCCAAGACTTGACACAGGTCATGATCATTTAGGCACAGTAGTAGCAAAATAAATAATTGTGTAAATATGTAAAAACTGGTATAAATACTTCAGTAGCACTTAGAAGATATGATAAAGGACTTCCATCTTTAGTTGTGCATTAAGGTTTATCTCAGTGGATGGAAGGGAGAAGCATTTAAACTGCAGTGAAGAACTATGGAGTGAATACGTGAAAGCTCGGTGCCAGACATAACATTGCTTCTTTTCTGCAACAGCAGTTTTGAAAATGTATTAGTGTTAAAAGTGTTGGATAACTGCTAAAATATTATAGAAACAGTGGCTACAGCTTCACCCCAAAAACCAATACACTGGAAAGATCAATAATGGTAACCATATATTTAAATAATCCCAATACAAAGCAAAACAGTGCTGTCTTATTTTTAAAATAATCTGTCATATTTTTTTCATAATGCATTCCACTGTTTAAGTAAATAAGAATGTAGAGACATTTTTTCTGATAAACAGTCTAACAATTAACAGGGGAAAAAAGGTCCATTTCTTTGGAACAGTTCTCAAAAATCTTAGCTGATGGTCCATATCAAAGTGTATAAACATATTAACTCCAGATTTGCTGCATTACTTTTAAACCTGTACTAAACTGAGGCAAATCTTTGGTAGTAAAGATCAGTAACAGCAAGTCCTCACCACTGTAAGAATAATTAGCACATACGGAGACAGGAGGGGATCCTCTGGCTGAGGATTATCACAAAAAGAACAGAATGCCCTCATTTTTAGATGGGCTAAGGCTTTTCCTTTGAAAGACTGGACAAATACAGGATATAATAGGAGTTTCCTTATCTAAAGCCAACTGTAAGTTCTGGGCCTGAATTGTAAGGCAGATGAAAGCTGGAATTGATTTGGCCATAGAATGGTTCCCTGTCCTGTCCCCCCATTTACTAATTTTTATGGGCATTTAGGTTCACAGAAACATACTGGTAAGAGGACTAGTACTTGTTTTGAAATAATTCCACTGACTTATCTAGTGAAATCTGGGTGCACTAAACACAACTGCAGGAGTCTGCCAGAATGGCAGGAGGGCCTAGGTTTTGCTCCTCTTCCTACCCCCTCTTCTAAGGTGTACAGAACCAGGACTGAACCTGTAACACAGGTTTCATTTCCAGCAGTCTCTTTTTGCTGCATAAATTTGAATAAGCTTGTTACCTCACGTACCTGTTTCTAATGGCATTTCTTTCGCAATTAAGATAAAAAATTTTAAGGGATTTTTGATTTAAAAATGGTATTGGGTCTTTCCACTGAACAGCTATAACCTTTAAAATGGTTTTGAGGCAAGAAAAAGGGAAATGGAACCCAACATAAAAATATTTTTTTTTTTAAAAAAAAGTAATACTGAGCCCATCTCTGCTATAGATATCTACTACAAATGCAGATTTTTTTTCCTAGAGGACTTCAGACTGTAGCATATAGACAAATTGTGCTGGAAAAAAATGAAATTGACACATTAGGCTTAAAGTATCACTCTTATTCCAATACAATGAACATGAAGGGTAATGACTATATAACAAAGCAAAAATGCTAAGTTTTCAGTAATCACAAAATTCATGCTTCTCACCTTGTAAGTATTGATCTTTCAAATGACAAAATGGACCCAAATATCTTAAATTATCAGGCTTATAAGGATTTAAAAAAAAAAGTGCTGTACCTTTTATTTTACTCAATACTTTGATTTACTAGAAAGAAACCTCACCCAAATAGTTTCTTTTTAAACCCCACAGCAACATTACTGCTGTTTACTTCACAAGCCATAGAAGAGACTCAACTAGAAATTAAAAAGTGATTTTAACTTTGAAAGTGAACTTACTAATTTTACAGATTACAGCACTAAAGACTGTCATATTACCAGAAAAAGTAAACAAAAAAATTTTGTTCGTAGTCAAAAAGGAAACAAAATCCCTAGTGCTTACTTAAAATCTGAATTTTATTTAATAAGGTAACACACCTGAAAAGTCATAGAATACCAGTACAAGAAAGTCACCAGTTACAAAAATTGTCATAATCTTTGTGATTTTTAAGTCTAAGGCACCCTCCAGCGTTTGAAGAAGAAATTACACTTCTAGCAAATGAGCAAGCATTTGAAAAATGGCATGAGCAACTCTTCCTGTCAAGATAGAAGCTCCCTGATTAATTCACAATAATTGTGTATGATCACACATCAGTAATATGACAAAGCCATGATGTAAAAAAAAATTGTAAAATTTCTTTTCATGGATTTTTATTGGATTTATGAAGGTTATATGAAGGGAAGTCTTTAAGCACACTAATTTGAAAAATACAGTAGTGTGCAAAATATTACAAAAGCATTTCTTACAAAGTCTGGTATCGATAAGTGATAATTCCTCACAGAATATGATCTCTTGTTTATACAGCTTGTTTAAAACTTAATTTTAAGGAGCCTAAACTAATAGTTTAACAGGAGATAGGCCCATGGTAAGGAGGAGGAAAAACAATGCACCTGAAGGCAAAACCAGATACAATTAGAAAAGCCACTTAAATTAATACCATACAAAACAGGAAGCCCCCATGTATACAGCCATGTCCATGAAAGTTTACTGATTTTTAGGTTAAAAAAATAAAACGGAATTTTTGCATTGGTATCTTTGTTCATTCTAAAAGTAACAAGATGTTTTCAGTACTTGTCATTGAAGTAGAAAAACATTTATGTCTACAGGACATATAATGAGATAACATATAATGAGATAACATGCTTTGTAATATATGTTAACTGACTGCAGAGTGGTTAGTTCTTGATTAAGGAAAACATCTTTACTTAAAAAAAGTTCTTGTTTTATGCATGTGTTCAGAATTTAGAGTGTATAAATCCATTGAATTAGAGCTTCAAGTATCTTTCTTCATTAGGGATCAACGTAAGAATGTGTATCTATTTCTGAACTAGGTCTTTACCCTCCTGGGCTCACCCTTACAGGGCTATGTGCAAAACTGCTAGGGCAACAAATGGATTTTCATCCTGTACAATCAGGCCAATTTCATTCATAAAGTTTGAGAGTTTTTTTCCCCCCCACACTCAAAACTTTGTCTCTTATTTACTACAGAGCTTAGTTATCTTAACTGCAGTTGGAGAAGCAAAAATTGATTACCTTGTAATTTAGTAAAAAAGTGACATTTGGTCAGTGCCACATTTCAGAATTAAAGAGTTCTGTCAGCGAAAATGGCTGATGTCACTTCTCCCTAGCATAGCTGAAGACATCTTTTCAAAAACTGAAAGAAATTATGACTATATTGACCAAAAATCTTAGAATGAATATTAAAAATATTACAAATAAACCTAGCCAGGGGGTGCAAAAAGAGGTAGAAAACATTTCAGAAGAAAGTACACAAGATAAATATATTTACATATAGATACATATAAGTATAAAAACATTAAAAAACAGCCATCACCCCCATGAAACTTACAACTGTGCTTAACTTCACACATTCCAAATATTTACACTGACTTCAAAAAGGGCTACAATAGGGTGCAAAATTAAGCATGACCTTACATATTTTGCACAGTAAGTAATACAGCTTTACAAAAATCACTCTGTTCAAATTTTGGCTCTTTTTAACAACTTTTTGTATGCTTTCATTTAGTGATGTTCCTTTTTGCAATAGCTTCTCCGATTTGACGATCAAGTTCACTTACAATATGGTCTTCATGATTATATACTCCTGTTCTCAAGAGGGTATCCCTCTCTTCTATCAGACGAGAGAGATAATCATCCATATTCTCATTTAATTTTCTAGAATGAAGGCTATCCACTCTACCAACAGAATTATCTCTAACATCTTGCAATTGCTTTCTTTCTTCTTCTTGTTGCTTTAGCCTGATGTTCATAAAATGGAAAGAATCAGAGGATGAGCCATATTAAAAACTGCCTTGGTTATTTTCACATTAAGTCTTTAAGTTATTTACTTAATCCACTTAAGTAGTTAGTAGAATAAAGAAATCTATAAAAGTTAACAAATTATCCTCTCTCTAGGGAAAAAGAACTATAAGTAAAAGAAATATTAATATACTACTTAAATTCTAATAATACCTTTTCTATGTGCACACATAACTATAACACTTGCTACCAAGGCTCCAATTTTGATAATGCAAACAGCACTCAAATTAAAAGGGTTCAACATACAGAACTATTGTGGACAGTTTTTGGAGGACAACATTAGATAGATTTAAAATTGTCATGTATTAAAAATACAAATAGTATGTGCCTCTCTTCTTAATGCAGCAGTTATCCTTAAAACTGAAGGTTTAAAATAGAAAAAAGCCTGGTGCTATACAACTACAACCATAATAAAAAACACCGTGGCCTATATGGCAATACTGTTGCATTTTACAAATGTGCAATTTTTACCTAAGGGACCATATAATCTTGATTTTACTGAACCTTCTTCTGTTTTGAGGCAGAACAGAGGGCAGGGGAAGCAGGAATGAACCTTACAAATGCTTTCATACCTGTTAAGTTCATTCTTGATATCCTCTAGCTCTTGTCGGTCTGTTTTCCCCAGCTCTTTTTCTTCTGCTGCCAAATAGCGCAACCTCATGTGCTCCAACTCTTGTTGCTGCTTTTTAAGGTGAGCCATTGCATTTTCTTGTTCACGCTAATGTGAGAAAGGGTGAAGACAACAATACTCAGTTGACTACATGAATACATGTGAAAGTGCTAATTATAGTGACATGAGCAAAACTTCAGGAATGAAGTCATGACAATTAAGTCTCCAGCAGTATTAGAAATGCAGGAGTTAAACAGAATGTCTTAGCTGTTGACCTCTATAATGCAGTGGGACCAGTGACTATCACAACTGCTGGATCAGCTGAAGCCCAGTCACAAGTATCTTCCCATTAACAAAATAGCAGAAATGTTACAAACCCTTTTACAAACTCTGGCTTAAGCTGGTAAACATAAAACTTTCACTTGTGGAACTGCTCAAGATGCTGATATTTATTCCTTTGGTACACAGTATTTTAACTTTTTTGATGAATAAACCCCAGAAAAATGCTAAATAACTGCAGGAAACTTCCATCATCAGCCCCATAGTGCCTACTGTCAAAGCTTCAAGAACTATTTTTTGAAATTGCAATTCATGGTTAAAAAATAAACCTGGAAAACAAAACTCCGGTGAGGTTTCCTTTTACATTTGTCTAGCTCTATGTGAAACCTTAGATAACTTATTCTGTGGATTTAATCCAACTAATCTATCCATTATACAGGTTTACTTGGTTCTATTTTTTTTTTAAGCTCCATACAGACCCTGTAACAAAACTAGGGTTTGGGTCCACTATCACTTTGTGACATTAAAGTATCTTAATGAGAATTGCGGTCCTTTCTCCACTTGTTTTCCTCCCAGTCATTTTCTATTTGACCTTGTGCACTAACTCAATACAGCCAGTCATACACTCTGAATAAGACTGAAAACCTGAGGTAAAATGGCATTTCTTCCTGTACTTTAAAAAAGGCAGGAGGTTACACAAACATCCTGGATCTAGACATATTGTGAAGTGCAAGGTTACCTTTGTAATTTTGACATTGCTTTCATCTGAAATATTTGATTGTTTAATACAATCAGTTTTATATTTATTATAGGTGTAAAAAAAGATAATTGTTTTATGTGTGAGCATATTCATTATACAGTCAACCTAATAATATTTGGAAGAGTCTAGTTAGGCAGTTTCCCGAATCTTAGTTCCCAGCATCTTAAGCGCTCCCTGTTGATGATCAATAAGTAGTAAGAAAATCTGAATTTCACAAGGAATTGGTATAAACAAAGACTAACTGTTAACATCAACAGGAAATGCAACAGATGACAAGAAATCAGTGTGTACGTAACCTCAAGATACTTAATTTTTATACTAAATCAACTACACCAGTCAGGCAAATTGAATGTTAGAACTACAGTGAGACAGGTCGAAGCCTGAAGAACTTGTTAAAGGGATTCATACTAATAATAAAACCAGATGCAGGAATCCTGCCAAAGAGTCCACAGCCAATAGATGACTCAAGTATAAGAAAGCACTCAGGGAAGATAAGGCTACAGTCCTTCCTTCCCCAAAAAGGGTTCACTACAAAAGAACATTCCTATGTGAGAGGCACCCTTTTTTATACAGGACAGGTTTGAAGAACAGTCTCAGACTAAAGTAAAATAGGTTTTAGAACAGGAATCTACAAATACATGCAGCTAATATTAACACCTCACTTAAACCAGCTGATATTTATCCAACAGTTCTCAAGAGTTCTAGGGAAACTGCACACAGAAAGTCGCAAGACTAACTGGAGATGTAATTCATCACTCAAATTTGTGTTGATACCACAGGAATAACTATTTCCCCATTTTTTATTTTATTCTTTTTTTGAACAGATGCCTTAGAAATATCCAGCAACTACCAGGAGGACTTACTTCCACAGTGGCCAAACTGGCTGAAACCATAACAAACCCAAAAACTATCAGGATGTATGGGTACACCAGGAAGAATGCATCCAGCTTCTGTAGAAAAGTCACACTTCCAACTAGTCTTAAAAAACAAAACCTCAAAAAACAACACAACACCACACCAAAGAAACACCTACAGCCAAACACAAAACTAAGCTGTCACAGAAAAAGTCCTTTCAAATTGCTCAGGGTTTAGAAGACCAGAGAAAGGACAGCAATCGATCATTTCCACAATAGCAAGAAAGTAACAGTAGGCTCCACAATAATCTGTTCTTTGAATTCCCCACTTATCAATGTATCATTCTGTAATAAACAGTTTGCTGCTGATACAAAATTATTCAGTGAGAAAAAAGTGGATGTGGAAGAGTAGGATATTATGGGGACAAACCCATGAATTAATTCAAAAAGAGAACAGATAAATTGTGAACACATTCACTGGTGTCTGTTAAATGGCCTGAATGCAAGGACTGTTTGCATGAACTTAACTCATGATGTACTAATTAACTGAGAAGACCTGGAGGATATTCAAAGATATCCAAGCCAGGCTTCTAGATGTTGTGCATCTCCTGGTGGCTTCTGTATCGGTTAGACTGATATTTCATATCAGTTGGCCAGTTTGGTTTTTTCCACCCAATGAAAAGCACTGGCTGAAAGTCAAAGTTAGGTAAATTCCAACTAGAGATGTGATTCAAGTTATTAAAACAGTGGAAATTAATCCCTTAAGCAATATACCACGTTAGGAGCTTCTTAATCACAGAATGGTTTGAATAAAGATAAGCATTTGTATTTTAAATACTTAACAAAGAAAAGACAGATGGTGGCTTTTTTTGTTGCAAAGTCCCAGCGAGTATCACAATGGTATTCTCTGGTTACCAAATATCTGGACAGGCAACAGCATTCAGATGGTAAAGCCAAATTTCAAGTATACAACAGGCTATGAGGAGGGATAGAATTATCTTAACTATATAGATAGCAGGACTTAACTTGATTTATTTGCTTCACTAAATGCAGGTAGTAAGATAAAATTATGAGCATGATCTAGTCTCAAATAGATTGGTATAAAACCACTACAATTTAAGTTATAGGACAAGTAAATAAACAGACAGCAAATCTGATTATTGCAACTACTCAAAATCTAGAAGTATGAGGACAGGCTAATATTTACTTCTTTTCAAGACCATCACTATTCTTTGTATTCTCATTAGATCTCCTAAGTTAAACCCTGTTCAAAATGAAGCAAGTCAAAATATTGCTGTGTTTCATAAAAAAAGTTGAAATTAATACCTTAAGGCAAACATGAGACCTGAAACTTCAAGTATGTTAAATCTTCTTTGTAAAGTTTTATTTAGCCTCAGGAGAGGAACTGTTGCCCTGTACATGTAGAACACATCTAGAAATTCCTGCTTGTCTGTCCCTACAGATAAAGGATCCAGTAATTCAGTCTGGTGACCAGCTACTTCGCCTGATTAGGCAACAATTCTACAGAAACTTGCTATATATATCCCTGTAGTAGATACAGTACAGCCTGCATATCCAAGTTCTGGTTTTGGAATTAATTTGTCTAGTACAACCTGGTTTTCCTGTTGACATTATCTAACAGTGGTAAGGTTCTTGGAGGCCACACAATTATACAAGAACGCAGTTTACAAGCAAACTGCCTCATCTGTAGGAGAAAACCCTCATTACCGTGGAGGATGAGGCTGACATCTTCCTCTCAGATGATGTCAAAAATCTAAATCTTTTACAGAAGAGAGGACTTCTAACTGCCATTATCTCCTTTTCTAGCTTTTCTGCCTACGCTGATTTGTAGGTATGATAAGCTTCAGTCCAACGCATTGTTGCTGATGGTGAGAAAAGGATTAGCTTTGGAAAAAATCTTGCTCCACATTTCTATTTATTCATGCCCTAATAGTCCCTAGGACTACTGTCATGGGAAGATGGGGTATTAATGTAAGCCTGTCAAATTTGTGTATCTCAGTGATTCTATGAGAGAATTTTTTTTGAAGGTATGTTGGGCAAACATCACCTGCAAACTAAATACTGGAAAACTAACGCAAAACAGAGTAGCACTTAACCCCAGCACAGCAAGACTTTAACACGCCAGTAGAAAATGACATCCATGCCTAATAATGAAACAGATTATAATGACACACATAACACAAATCATCAAATAGCTGTGACTACCCTGAATAGAAGTCTTCTAATCCGGTCCTTCAGTTTGCGGAGTGTATTACTCAGATCTATAAGGAAAGATTTTAAAAGCGTTCTGACAGTTGCAGCTTCGGAAGAAACACAAAACTGTGCTGGCAATAAGAAGCACACGGGGGTATAAGTTTCATGAGAAGTTGATACGATACTATTGAGGCAGGGAAGTTCAATGATCCAAAGGTTTCTGCTGTTCAGCAACATGCTCAATGGCAAACTGATAGCAGAAAAGGCTTCTTAAACTCAAAGTATACATTAGAAGTACATATATTGAAGGTTAATAGAACAAAGTCTGAAGCTCAGGCCAGAAGAAGACAGAATATTCCTAATGCTTTTGTATTGATCGGAAGAGGTTTCATTTAATACCTTGGTCCTTTATGCTGTCACTGAACTACTTAGTTTCTGAACGGTACGATTTTTTTGGTTAAAAAACATCTTTAGGGATGTTCAATAAAACAAAGGAAAGGACAAAAGAGAGAATGATGCAAAAGCCAGGAAGAAATGTAGGAAAAGCAAGGCTTTCCTGAGGAATCCTTTGTTCAGTACTTGTTCCTTGTAATATTGTCTATTAAATGTCAATTTAAAAAGATTTAAAAAAAATAATCAGTGTCATTAGTGAGCATGCTTGTTGCTCACAATAATTTCCCTAGGTTTGTAGGAAAGTAAGTTTGAATACAGAGGGTGCTAAATTCTCTTTTTCTCCTCTGTGGAGAAAAACTCTTTATCAGTATATTTTGTCTCCACATTAGGTAGGACTTGCTTTCAGATAAATGTGATTAGAAATTTAATTTGATAACAAATACAATTGTGATGTAAACATTATAAATATTTGGTATTTTCTTGTTTGGGAGGGGTGAGAGAAAAGAAGAGATTAATTTTAGTCCTGTAAGAGTGAAAGCCAAGACATTCTGCAGTGTGCCATGATGTTTAAGCACAATAATATTAAATTGTAATTATTATTAAAATCAACATCTCTGACAGCAAGATTTCCCTAGCATTCAGTATAAGACAGTCCAACTTGGAAAAGAGACATGAAAGCAAGTGAGAAGGCATTCTGCAGATTCATTTACAATGGATCCTGTGTGTAATTTAAGTTACACACTTCGTACCCCGTAATTTTTAAATGTGTTTCCTAACATTAGTCTTTGACTCCTTTAAAAGTCTGTCGTAACAATTTGTAGGGTACATAATAGCAAGCTTGCTCTTTGTGTACTATTCATAGCAGAGCAACAGACACCCACTTCCTAATAATCCAACAATACAAGACTACAGCAAAGCATTTACAACAGTTGTTTGATAAGAAGTGAGGCATGCTGATTTCAAATTAATTTATATACAATTTTTTGTATGTTGAGGGACCACAAAAAGACTGTATTGCATTACAACGAGAGACCAGGAAGGACTTCTTATTAGCAACAGTGATTTTTAAACCAGAAAAGGAAGCAAACTCTATTGCATAATAGTACTTGAAATATAGTAGAATTTACTGTGATATCTTCCAAAATGAAAAAAACCAATATAATAAAACACTTCTGCACATTTATGGTACTAATAAACTGAAATCCAGCATTTCTAAACTTGTACTTAAAATCTAAGTTATAATTGAATATAAAGTATTTTAAGTGTACCTCAGCACACACGTTTATACATACTCACACACTTAAAATTTTCAGTCAAGATTTTCTGACATACTTTACATTTCCAGAGAGAATATGCTCCTATCCTGAAATAAGGATTCCCAACTGCTTATTGTAGATAGTGAGGTTGTTTTAAACCACAGTAAGAACTATTAGCATTTCAAATTTTAAACTATTAAGAATTTTGCATTTTTAAATTTCAGGTGAAGGAATACTCCAGAATCATCAACTGCTGGACTAAAAGCAGCTTTGTGGATAGAAGACTTGGAAACTTTAATCTTGCATCACTGCCTAATTATCACCAGCCACTATCACATAGTGAGGCAGCCACTAATGAACCCAGAGTATCATGTGCAAATTACTCTGAAAATTATACATACAATATGCTCTTAGTTGGCTCAGGTACCTTCTCCTCCACCACTTTCTCAGCACTGCTAATCACACTACTCCTTTTGCCCCCTGGTAAAACTTATCAACGATATTCCTTTCTCTTATTATTTTGATATTTTGCCATCCTCCTCTTATACCCCCATAAACAAAACAAGTCCAATCCAAACAAAGCCACATACTAGGTATCAGATAATTTAAAATTCAATGTTTTACTACTTTTCTTCATTAGTTTCCATGCTTGAGACATGGAATACTGTTTTAGGAGCTCGCATGGTGGGAACTTCAATCATGTTTTGAAACCTATGGTACTACAAGAATATCAGCATTAAATAGAAGTTAACCAGTAATAAAAAAACCCTCAAAATTTCAATTATAATCAGATCATAAAGGAATCCCTGCATGCCGTCAGGTGCTCTAGTTAAGAGGCTCTTCAATCAAGGAAGCACAATCTTTATTTTGCCATAGCTGCCTATAAATCCAAAAGGGAGATGTAAACATACATACACTAGACTAAACAATGGCTAAATAGCAGCCACTATTCACTCTCCCACTCACACATACCATGCAAGTCTGTGGGAAAAGCTTACGATTGAAGCTAAGGAACTCAAGTAAAGTTTTCTGAAAATAACCCAGAGCTGACAAGTCAGTAGGAGGGCCTGGATGGTTTCAAGACACAGTTTTTAACCAAGACTTGGACCTCCAACTGGGGGGTTTTTTGTGCTTTTTTTTTTTAAACAAAGATTTACATCCCATCCTTGGCTAAATTACTTATAAATTAATCAAATTAATTACTGAGTGGATAAGCAAGACACTGGACAAGATAGAGTGAATGTCGGCCAGCCAATACAGTCTATGTTTTAAACAAATGCATCAGTGCTGGTTTTAACAGCTCTGTAGGGCCCAAAGACATTAAAAGACTTAAAAAATATTTCTCCCAGAACACTGAAGAACATATGCATGTACATTTTGAGATTTTGGTTTTCTAGATTATAACAGAGTTTATCAATTGCTGAAAACGACATTTCCACCACTTTGACTTTTGTTTTGATACACTGTTTCTTGGACTCAGACAGGTACTGAATTTAGCATCTAAGACCTCTGTAAGCATGTATGCAATTTTGTGTATATGGTTTGATTGCTTTCAGAAATAATGCTCACAAACAAAAACTACTGAAGTCTCATTTGTGCAGCATTGAGATCTCCCTGTCAGCAAACTTGGAAAGACAGTTTTTGAAGTCTCTAAAAATTATAAAATCTACCTGGGTGCATAAATACACAGCTAACTTTTTGTCTTCCTAAAGCTGAACAGGGGTATAATAACTGAAATACTAATACAGACTTGCACTGAGTAACAAAGAGGGAAGAAAAGCGAGCTGGGTGAAGGCTATTTTAATTCAGCTTTATGAACTGTGCTTAAATTCAACTAACTTCTGTATTTTGTTAAGCACAGGTAGACCATGACATGTATGTGTCCTTATGTACTTTAGATCTCTTTTGGTTACTGCTGGCACTGCATTTAGCATTCAAAATCCTAGACATGGAGAAGTTTAGAGCATTTTCTATTAACAGTCCCATATTCTTCTAAGTTATGTAGTGCATATCTCATATTCTGCAAAATATAAAACCATCATAGATGTGTGCTAAGAACTAGTTCCAAAGTAAAAGGAAACTTTTTAATTAAGGAAACATTGACTTTTATGGTTGCAAATCAGAAGAGCATTTTACTAAATGCTTAGCCTGTAGATTATGCTTCTTTAATTCACAAATTGACTGTACTAGGTCACCTTTGAGTAATGGAAATCTCTGTTTAAACATATTTTTGGCAATGGGCACAAAGCATTAGATCTCATTTCCAAGACTTACCAGCTGGGTTTTGTCATTAACATTTATTAACAATCTAAGATATGGCTTTCAGCGTCTAATCCTCACTACACAAATGTTTTGTATAGTTCTCTAGAGAGCTTTGGTGTGACAAATTACTGGCACAGATTACAGCCCTGTGGCTATTCACCAGAGGCAATGCAAAATTAACATGGTACTAATCCAATTTAAACAAGAAATTGGTCAAACTATGCACAATTGTACAAATCATCTGAACTAAAGCAAATCTAGAATTCCTGAAGCAACAGTTTCCAAATTTATATTTAAAACACAGTAAATGGGTTTTGATCAGCTCTGTTTCAACTTTTATTTGGCTCTTTAAAGTCACTTAAATCCTTTATCAATAGACTAAGTATAAAATGAAGCACTGGAGTATAAAAACCACAAGAAACTACTTTGAAAGCATTTCTTCTGTAGCAGAAAAGTTTTAAGTATTCACTGCACATGCCAATTTATTTTATAGTTCAGACTAGTGTTAATCTGACAAGCAACAATCTTCTTTTATTCTACAGGAATTTTTAAATATGGCAGTAAGGAAAAATAGTGTGGACATTTCATGGCTGCTGAAGAAATCTTAATCAGAGAGATAAGATTTACATTCTTCCTTCTATCATCTTGTCTCATATTGGAAATGAGAATTCATGACTCCTTTTATCTCTAGGCAAAAAAGGACGAATTTGAAGACAGCAAATAAAGATGAGTTTTTACTTATTAATAGTGATTATACAGAACATTCACTCTCTTCAAAGAGAAATACAGATTTTAAAAGGTAATTATCAATTATTCTCCAATAACTGAATACTCTATCAGTGGGAATGAAGTGGAAACTATAATCCTTAAAAAAAACCCAACACTTCCACAAGCAGGAAGTAGGCATGAATACAGGTAATAAAAACCCTTTACTAAGCTTGAATTCTGAAGTTTTGGGTCTGTGTCAAGGTTTGTTCAGCAAAAGGGATTAATGATTTACTAATTTGTTTGTCAAGGCCAATGGAAATACTTGCCATTCTTAAGTATACTGTTTAGCTAATGTTTACTGTAATTCAAGAAAGACAGAGGATGACAAAAACTGCAGAGGCATATAGATTCAATGAGGATGAAGCTGCTGCTCCTGCAAGTTTGAACAGAGTATTTTCAAGTCATATGTGTGTGACCACACACACATGAGCTCTGTTAAAAAACATGCCACATTAGTATGAGATTAGGATTTGCCAGAGCAGGAGAAAAGTTTCACTTCCAGTTTAACTTTTCTGCAAGCTTACTTTGTTTTATAGCATTCAACAAACCTTCAATCATTGTTTCTAAAAGCTAAGATTTGTTTCTCATCTTTATTTTTCATTTTACAATTAAAATACAGACCAGTTAGGACTAACTGGCCAAGATGGTTGGGACAGGAACAAAGTATTTTCTCTGGAAGTGCTGACTGAGCATTATTGGGAGTAAGATTAATGAAAATTTTTGAATCATGCCTCCTTTTAGCTATGCCAACCTTCTCTGCAGACATGAGCCTTGGTCTTTCCTGAGTTCAATGTCAAACTCTAACCAGTTTTGCTGTTCTCATTTTTGTAAGAAGCATAGCTCAGAGCTTTAATTTTGCAAAGACAAACACTAATAAAATGAAAACTGCCAGTAGTTAATAGTAATTATTAGTAGCTTCCAACAATAAATTAACTCTGTCATCTCATACAAAAGAAGACCTGCATACCTGTTTTAACCTTGCAAGTTCTTTCAAAGCCCTTGTCCATTGTTGTTTGTAGTGGAGCTTTGACTTGGTAGCTGACTCCAACTTTCTTTCAAGTTCAACCTAAAAGCAATTAAAATCATATCAGCTGAAGCAATAACAGCAGTAACAATCACTGAAAGCTGTATATATACAAAGGGTCTGGTTTAAGAAAAGTGTTTATGTAGTGTAACATACAACATCATCTAAAGCTGTTATATAACGTAACATAAATATTATGGCACATGAACATTTTCGTGTTTAAAATATAGCCTTATTTTTATTAGATAGCCGTCTATACAAAAAGGAAAAGATTAGTTTTAGCACTAAATTTGCTGATGTAACCTTTACATTTAAGATTCTCAAATTAGCAACTCCCCCCCCTTTTTTTTTCCAAAGTAAGATTATAAACAATCATTTAACAGAAACACTGATGGATAAATCTTGCCTTTAAAAGGTGTGCAATTTTTTTTCTTTTCTGCAGCTGATGGAAGATATGTGCTACATTCTTTTCTCTGAAACAGATATCTGTTCAAACTATTCTTTAAAATCTATGTGTGAAACTCTGATCTTATTACCTAAATAAGTCTTTAAAAAAATGTTACACACAAAAAAGTTCATTGCATTCTGTGCAAAAAAAAAACAAAATCAAAAGGCAAATCAAAAGTTATGAAGCACAGAGAACACAGTAACCTGAAAGACAAAGCATTTTAAAATAAGAACTAAGGCAGTGATATTTTCTTTTAATCAGGCAAATTATTTACCCTTAAATTTGTGATGATCTTAAAGGACTGATTTTTTTTTTAGATCTAAAAAATAGGAAATCTAACAAAATATTTAAGGTAAGAGTTTAAAAACTCTGTAGAGACAGAAACATTTAAAATCATTGCATTATTAGAAGTTATTCAAGCATACAGTAACATGCAGACTGGCCATGTAACTGTGAGTACATTTTGTGCCAAGAAGCCTGGTCCAATTTTTTTTCAGCATATTCGAAGTTTGACTCAAACCTCACAATAATTCTGAGGAAAAAAACGCATATATCTGTGGTTTTAATTAAGCAAAAATCCTCTACTGAAGGCATGTATGGTTTCTAAGAAATCAACTTATGACAGTGATTCCATTCCACTGATAAATAACACAATCTCTTTTCAGAAATACTTAATTAAAAAATGCACATAATAGAATACCATTCTAAACTAATCCTCACAAGAAAGTCTTCATCAAAATTTAGTTCTATAAACAGAATGCTCAGAGTCCCCAGCATAAATCATGATGGTAGAAATTTAAATATATAGGTTAGTTTTTTCCCGCCTTAGCTTCTAACAGTACTGCTTCTTCTATAAAAATAAGGCCACTGATGGCCTTCTTTGTGTCTGAACATTTAAAGTCTGAAAAAGTTATTGGAAAGTAGTAAACCAAAATGGACAGACCAGCCAGTTTATCACACAAGATTATTCTACATCTCCCTTATCAGTGAATGGACCATTGCAACAGTTTTTAAAGACTAGAAAAATCCAAGATACCTTTTCTAAAGTGAGAAGATTTATTTCCGACTGTAGCTGTATTTCTGGTTTGCTACTTTGCTGTTCTTTGTATTGCTGGAACTCCTTCTCCAAAATTTTATGCTTGTTTTCTGCTTCATAAAGCTACATTAAAGATACCACAATATAATGCAAGTTAGCAGAAAACCCCATTCACAGACAAAGAATTAGGTTACAGAACTTAAGTTACTCCTTAGTCCCTGGAACAAACATCTTACTGTCAATAATCTGATATAATACAGGCACTGAAAGTTACACATTGATAATTAATGATTTCTTGATGATAGCAATATTTTAATAGGAAAAATTTTAAAGAGGATCTTTGCACAGTACTGTAAAGAAGAAAACAAGTCTGTCCTCATATATAGAAGATCAAGATTTATAAACATTGCTGTTCACATTTCTAAAACTACTTACAGAAAAAACACAGAAAACAAAACTATTTAGATTTACACACATCTTTTAAAGAAAGCCAACAGTGCTATCGACTATATGAAGTTTTATTACATACTCCATTGCACAAGCATAACTTGCTTAGGAATGTCTGGAAGAGGAAACAACTAATACTTTGTACAGCCAAATAATGATTTAGAAGAAAGGCTGAAGTAGAAAGACTTCAGTGACTAATGGCTTAACACTATGTACATTTGCCCTCACTGTGTACTTCCACAGTTTCATGAAGATTTTATAGAGAGCTTTGCTTTTCATCTTAAAATGGATAATATGAAAACTGATGCCAATACACAATTACTTTGCTACAAAGAAACTAAGCAAGTCAAATGTTTAACAGCTTTTTTTCGTTAAACGATATTAAAAATGTTAAGAATTTTTTATGAGAAGTTTTCTCAGAGTAGCTTATATATTCTTCTTCTGTTAAGTACCAATCAACTACAAATACCTTAATATACCTGATGGAACTGATGCATTCCATCACAGAATACAATCCCAAATGGTGCACTTTTATTTATGTCCTACTAGTTAATGTATGTATTTCCATGAATTGTATCCAACAGTTTAGAATACTGGCTGAAAATGCTTCAGAGAATTAATTTGTTTCAAAGCCTACAACTTCTGCTATTAGTACATCAATATTTTAATTCTTTGGATGTCTTATGTGGGTCACATTTGTTTTTTCCATCAATTATTTTTACAGAATTGTTGTAAGAAAGCAAAGATGTTTCTTAAGTAGCCATACAAAAACGTAGTTTGCCGCAGTTACTTTTCACATATAACTGCCATAGCCAAATCTGACAAAAGAGAATATTGTTTGTTACCTTTCTATTTTTACCTATTTCTTTTTAAAGCAGACTTACAGACTTGATGCCAATGACAGAGACAGTAACTAATTTCTTTAGCTATGAAAAATGCCAGCTCTCTCTAAAAATTCTATAATACTGTTTAATTTGTTGTTTGGTTCTGAAAAATCTTTTCAAAAATTGAATTTCTCATGAGACCTCAGGTTGTGGACTGTTAGGGAACTGCACAGATCATACAAATAAAGCACAACTGCCTTATTCGAGAAGTCCTTCAAGATGGATGCTTCAAGAATCTTCTCTTGCACATAGTGAGGCTTACCTCCAAACAATTTAAACACCTAGAGAACTCTAGAATTCAAGTGTGAAAACTGTGTATTGACATATCTCCTTAATAGGCAAGGAATAAGCCAAAGCATTTGGTTTAGAACTACTGTAATTTATTCCAGAACAGTCCTTGTTAAAACACCAAAACAACAAAGACCCACACAAACAAAAAACCTACACGCAAAAAGGTAAAAAAGTGAAAGGCCCATCAGAACTGGTAGCAACAGGAACTTTCTGCTTGTTTGTGTTACAAAGGGAACCATCCTACAGCGAGACTCCAAACCAAACAAAAACCCACCCCGCCTCCAGCAAAGCAAAACAAGAAAGCTTGTATTATGCAGAATATGCGGTAACAACCACCTCATATTGAAACATGATCAGCTGGAAGGAATGGCCCTCAGAAAGGAAGACAAAAAACATAGTTGGGCTTTTGTTTGGAAGAGAGACAGTATGACAGACCCCTAAGCAATCGGGAACTGTACGTAGCACAGGCACTAAAGGATTCTTCATAATTGTTAAGCAACAAGTTTAAAACGAACAAAAAGAAGTTTAAATATGCAACACGTAATTAAATTTTAGAACTCACTGCCACAGGATGTTGCAATGCTAAAAATAGAAATACTTTTTAAAAGGGATCAAATGAGTTCACAAAGAATACTTTCACTGATGGGTAGTAAATATGAAATGCTGTCTCTTGGCTGAGGGTACATGTAACTCTTGATGTACTGATGGATATACCAACATTGTATTTACTCATTGTCCCATTTCTTGTTTTCTTGTCTTCTAAATCCAAACACTGCTGCAACAGAACACTGACCTAACTGGATCTTTTGTCTGATACAGTATGGCTGTTTTAAATAGGAAAAATAATGTGATTACGATGGTATTGCAACCGAGCTAAAAAAGTCAGTGGGAGTCAAAAGAATTAATTTGGAAGATTGGTGGGCAGAGCCTGAAGAACTATTGGCTATCTTGTCTGGACTGATGCGGCATTGGTAGCTGCCAACATCTATGCATCTATGATGCAGAAATGATCCACTTCGCAAGATGAAGTGGATTGCATCCTGCAGTTTGAAACTGCTCATCTAAATTCAATAATTGTTCAGTAGAATAACTAAGAATAGCAACGTCTAGATCAGCAGCATTTTCTGTATTAGCTATGCTTAAAAACTTCACTCTACTGTGGTTAACATATGCTGATGTGAAAAGAAGCAGGTTAATATCAGTCTTTAATATTAAACAAAAAAACCCCACAAAAACCAGCACAACTCTTCCTAATCCAAAAATATGCCTTTGGTTGATACAGTTCTTCAACTAGTCAAAGCTATGTGGGATTATAATTGTCACAAAGCAAGTAATTTATCTACATAAACTAAGTACTTTGAAAAATACTTATGCATTACTAAGATTTAATCTACTTAACAAGTTAAATGTCTAATATTGTAACTGCTCAAAAAAAGCTAGTACTAACTTCTAAAATTTTACAGTATGCTTTAACAGTCAAGGAAAATAGCTAGACGAGCCTGGTTGTTAGTACAACAGCTAGCTTACAGGACAAAAGAGTGTAGTGTAAATGTTCTCAGATTAACGAAACTACTACTTTCACAATAAAAGATGACAATATCAAGATTATTTCCTCCTGCACCCCAATAAGGACAATAGGAATACTCTTTTGCAATGGAAGAATAAAACGAACTGCATAGTCAAGCTACCTAAATGGTTTGCTAATATTCATTGCTAACAATATATTAAGTTATTGAAATGCATACTGCTGTTCAGGTTCTACATGTAAGGTAAGCTTGTAATTGCAGTTCAATTTTCAGTGTTAAAAAAATTATAACCACTGCATTGCAAACTGGCCCAACTATTGAGCAAGACTGACAGAGACAGATCCCAGCACACAGCTCACTGAACAATGGAGATAAAATATTTATCTCCAAGTCACCAAAATGCACTTGCCTCAAAATAATTGCTCGACTTGGCGTGTTTATTTTAAAAAAAAATGCTTACTTTAAGTAAATGGTTGACATGGAAAATTTAAGTGTAGTTACCTGCTGCTGTAAGCGAAGCTTGTCTTCTTCCAGCTGTTTGATTTTTGACCTTTCTAACTCAACCTGGTGTGCACATTCTTCTCTGGCTCGCCGCACAGAATCCTGTAGCTCCTGCAGGTTTCGTTCATGCTCTGCTTCCAACTCCTTCTTTACTCTTTGAAGCTTAAAATTAAGACATATTTATACGAATCCATAGGTGCAAGACCTTTAAGATATTTTTACAACTGTTACTACTATTCAAGACAAAAAGACTTATCCATTTTAGAAATCAAGCAATTGTTATATGTTCACTATATAATCTTTTATTGGCTTTCAGATTAACTAACATCCTGCAAATTACTAAATTTTGGCTACAAATATATTCTTGCTTGACTATGGTAAAAATGGAGCTATCTGTATCTCTACTGTACTTTCTACATGGGATTGCTGAAGGCAAATTTTACATCTACCTTTCTACTACAAGCTAAAAAGGTAAATATACCTCTTTGCTGCAGAAAAAGTGAAGTCACAGCTACAGCCAAGATGCATTTAGATCAGTAAGACTGCACTCTTCAAACTGAGCATACTGAAGAGAATTTCTCATTGAGCTAAACCGGAAAACAGTCCTTGACATGTTTGAACTTTCTAGAAAGATGTTACTGGCTCAGACAACTGCTAGCTAAATAGAAACCTCTCCAAGTGGCCCATTTCTCAAACTGTGTAATTGCTAAATGAACACTACATCAGTGGATTTCAAAAGCGTCTAGACAAAATGATTTTTATTATCTCTAAACCCTCAGGTCAGAATCTCACTAAATTTAGAGCAAGTTTTGAGACAAACATGTATGAGGTTCAAAATAAATAATTTTACTCACACTGAAACACATTCAGCCAAACCTAATCACCAGATTTTTTGCATAGATGTTAAAGGTAGTCAGACACTATTCGGAGCAAACTGCATCCTGAGGGGTATAAAGTGTCAGAGTACAGAACAGAGCACAGGCTCAACCAGCCTGTCCCTGTGTTGGGAGATCTCTTAACTTTGTTCACAAGCACAGGAGGGATTGAGATGATAAAAAGATTAATCTGAGCTACAGCGGGAAAGACAGTTTGTTGGACTCCTAAATCACCACAGCAGTTTACCTATATAGTTGTGAGTTTCTTCTGAAGTACAAAAATATGCAGTTTACTTTCCTTCCTTCTCTTTGCACACAACTAGCTTCCCTGAGGACTTGCACCACACCCCGTTTCCTCATCTTGGGGCTACTCAGTAAGATCTAGAAACAGTGGTAGCTACTGGTTTCTCCCCCATCTTCTTTAGCCCTGTCACTATTAAAAAGATGCAAAATAGGAACTCTATCAAATTGCTGAATAACAAAACCTGGACAACTGCAGTTTCTTCCAGCTCTCCTCATCACCTTCTCCTATTTCAACGGTTAATCTAGCAATTAGTGTTTGAAGTAAGGCATTCTTATACACATGTAAAACATTCACTTGACAGTACAAAACTTAAAATTGAGCTATGCTAATGTTCTACAAATGTCTCCACTGACACTAATTCTCTTAGTAATATAGTTCTGTAATTCCAGCAACCCATTTAGAAGTTCATTGAATTTCCATTTCAGTAACAAAAATTTAAGACAAATTTTGTTACAACTACATTATTAGTGCCCCTCTATGTATCAGTACAAGTGTGGCTATTTCAGTTCTTACACAACACAGGTCACAATTATGTCCATATGAAACCTCAAACATTATAGAAATGGCTCATGCAATTGCATTGTGTAAAGTGACCAAAACCTTTTTACCTCTGATTCAGCACTAAAAAGCTGTCGTTCTCGCTTATCTAGGTCTCTCAGGGTTTTCTGAAGTTGTTCTTCCAAAACAGTATATTCTGCTACCTAAAAAGACAAACACTAAAGGCTTTTTTTCCTTGCAATAAAAAAATGTTTTAGGCAGGTAAAGAATTTACTCTTGCTATGATATAAAATACTGACAATTTTTGCTTGGAAATTTACATGTAAAACAAATCTCCAGCCCTTAGTGACTAAGTCACAATGGAGAGCCTTTCCTGTAGAACTGCTTTTTGACCATGCAAGTGAAAGGCAATTAAAGTTAAAAAGTCCCCAAAGAAAGCAAGCTAACCTAAAGGATTTCTAACAAGTATTCTATGATTAAGGGCTACTTTTAATTTTTTATACTGACTGTTAATTTTTTATGCTGTTACAGACTAGATGCATGCATACTAGTAGGTGTAAAGATTAATCACAGAACCTTTGTTCTATGTTATAATTATGAAGTATCTTGTCAAATTTTATGGTGATATGAGATTTTTCAGCAAGTATGAGTTTTCTTACCTTTTTCTTCACTAATGCTTCTCTCTCTCTATCTCTTTTCTTCCATTCTTCTGCAAGTACTTGCATATGGGCCATTTCCTTCTTTTTAAGCTTTTAAAAGCCAAAAAAGGAACAAAAACCCCAAACAAGAGAACCAAATCAAAGTCGTTGAAACCTTAAAGGAGAAAGTACTAGCAGAACTAAGCCTTGAGGCAAAAAAAAAAAACCTAAGCTTAGTACACCAAATTATAACTCAGGGTATGATTGTGATAAGGGTAAAAAATATCTTTCACTAAGTACAAAATGCAAAGTATGCCCAAATTTGTGAAAAATATCCTAACAGATACACACTAGATTCTTGGTATCTTTTAAAGTGTGCAACTAAGAACACCTAGAATGACTTCAAGAGTAGGAACACGGCAATGGATTTTGACTGAGAATAAAGAAACGCAGTGTTAATATTTAACACCAATAACCAATTAAGCTTCTTCCTTAAGAGTATGGAAGATACTTGTGTACATATGAATTTTTAATATTCTGTATGAGCAAGGTTTACTTATTTGAAACAGTAACAATGTTCAAGAAAAATGCAATCCATATTCCTCTCACCAGTTCTGCTAAAGCTTCTCAGGCAGTCACGCAGTTTAGGAAATAAACAGAAAGAATAAAAACCTGATTTTCAAAAATGTCCTCCTGCATTTCTTTCCACATTTCTAACTCCAGCGCTGCTTTGTATTCAAGAGTTTCTCGAGGTTCTGGATGGTTTTCTGGGGCACAGCGAGGCTGAGTGTGAGGGACATGCCACTGTGGACCAGCACCTACACACTGATATAACAACAGTAGATTTTTAACTGGAAACCCAACTTTTCAAAGAAGTGTTCAAAGAAAAAGGATAGGATTTATGTAAAACTTACCTGAGAAGAATCTGACACTAGAACTTCTTGCATCTTCACAAGCCCATAGTCTTCCAAAGTGATAGCATATGAAAGCTCTGCTATTCTGTTGCCTGACCTATAAATAGCATTAGAATGCTATTTTAATGAAAGCTGTCTTAAAAATACAGAAAATTAATTGTAAAACAACACACAAAACAGCAAAATTGAAGTGCTAAAAGGTTTTGTGTAAGCTTAGAGACTCTAAACAATTGCTTACATGAGAGCCCAAACATGCTCTCTCATGTTTTAACTTAGGGACTGATTTATACATCTACAGTAAGCTTTCTAACAGATAACTTGTCATTGGGAACCTATTTTAACTAATGGCTTTAATCAACACATCCCTGTAACAAGAATGATCCGAAATTGTACCTGCAGTCTTAAGTCTAACTAATATACCTGTTGAATACAGGTATTGCTGCTGACTTCATTGTAAGATACTCTATGAATTTCATTAGTCTTGCTTTTTCAAATGTTAATTGTAACTTCCTAGTTATCCACAGTATAAGTTACTTAGCAGATCATATGTGGTAAGCCATCCTTGGATTACTAAAAGCCACATTTCTGGAAGCTTCAGCACAGGAAACTGACAACTTTTAAACCGCTTATAGGTTAAATATCTATCTGCTCTTGTACAGTGAAAAAAGTCTAGATAACTGACATTTTAATAAACTAATTTGAAATTAGTTGCAGTTTCTAATTAAGTAGAAGAGTTTGTTTCTGACTGTCTCACCTCTAATCATAGACAAAATGTAGTAAACAAAGGTAGTTTTCTGCACAGAAAGATATTGAGAATGAATACGCACAAATCATGTAACTGAAAGTTATCACTAGTCTTACATGAAAGTACACTGCAGTGTAGACCTGTACTTACTCAGAAACAAAACTATCATTTCAGTTATAACTACTCAATGATGCAAAGGTAATTACACAATCACTTGAAGCCTAGAAACTGCAGAATTAGGTATCAAGCAATTTGCAGCAAAAGGCTGCAGGAATTAACCATGGTGGTAGTTTCCACATAAATTCTCTTCCATAAAATATAAAAAAAAGACACTAAAATATTTTTTTTTTACAAAAGTACAATCTTCTACACGGTTATCTTCAAGGAAAAAAACCCAGACATTTGTACTTCACATAAGTTAATATAAATTAGTGCATTAAATTCTTACAACTTTCTATCAGTCACAGATTAAAAAACAAAACAAGATTCAAGGAAATTAAGTCAGTTTAACATATCGGTGTAAAAAGAACATTACACCAACAAGAGCAGAGCTAGAGAGGTATCAGCACAGCAAAATACAGAGACCTGAATGTATTTTGTGAACGCCATCTAGTGGTTATTAAGTTTTGTGCAAAACCAGATTTCATTTTAACAAACTAGTTACTGGTGAAAGTGTGAACCTTAAGGTACAATGAGATCATAAAGTAACTCTCCACAGAATCAGGCCATGCTGGTTTTCACACAAAAAAGTTTAAACAAAAATCAGAGATCAACTTTCTATCAACTTGCAAGGAGGGAGGATATCAGTCTGTGTCAGTAACCTGAAGTTTCCTGTGTGTCAGATATAGCATGTTTTAATTATCTGTAGGATTAGAAGTTTAAAACTGACCTCAGTCTTAATAGCTACTACATTTATTTCTAAAGGCATAATCAAGTTCCATTACCACAGAGAAAAAGACGATGGTCTAGACATTGATTGCTAGCTCAGTTCATGTATTCAACAAGGGCACAGGACAGAAATAACTATAAATTAAGTTTCTTCACATACATAAATACATTTCTTCATATACATACATTCTCTATGCAAATGAACATTTCTCTTCAGACAGAACATTAACACTGCTCCTTGTGATGTACACAAGCTCAAACCCCTGCTATCATAGGGTATAACCCTGAAACAGGAAACCTCTCCACTCTATGTATATATAATCTGTCCTCCTAACTGTCGCTGAAGTCAATTACATCTAAAAGCATACTATGGACAGACAGTCTTAACTATTTTCTGGAATATCAGCAGCTTATTATAATTGTTAAGTAACTTACTCAGGAAGTGCCTCAAAAACATTTTTTCCAATTATTTCTTTCTTTAATCTGTCTGTGAAGCTTACCCAAGACCATGATTATATAAAGGTTCATTATGACGACTCTGATAGTGGTGTGGAGTTGCACAATATGTCTGTGGCAATTTAACTTTTAATCTCTTGGATGCCTACTCCCACCCCCATGTTGCAGTACTCTACAGCCTCTTTACCTATTCAAAAAGGTAAACAAGAAGAGCTTGCCCTTTTTCAGGGAAATACTAAACAAACAATTCTTCAAAACTTGCTAAAAGTAATTTTTTGTAATAGTTTTACCCTTGTGCTGCTGTTACACTGACTGTTTCATTACAAGTCTGACGCCAGCATTGTTCACCATTACCACCCAAGAACCGGGTTTTTTCTGAAGCCAAAACATTTGAAAGCTGAAGTCTCGCCACGCCCAAAAGCAAGTCTTTAGCTGTTTTATCCTTGTGCCACAACTCAACCAGCAGAGGTAATCTGAAACAAAGAAGTTATTTTAGTGTCAGGCAAAAGAAGCATTCCTATTAATTTGGGAAAAAAATCTCATGTTCTAAAAGTAACTTCCCAAATCAGTGATGGTCACAACTGTCAAACAATGAGATGAATTTACTGCCTCTCACTCAGAGAAATGAGATAGTTCTCCATCATTTACTCACTTTGGTCAGATTATTCCTTTCTCCAATTATTAAAAAGAACAATGCTGCAGTAAAAATGATGTAATAATCTTAACAGACCTAGATCATCTCCATTTATAAATACCTATAAATAAATTTTAGTTACTGCCACTCATAGAATACATTTCCTCCACCTCTTCTTTCAAAATACCACTACTTTGATGATTCTTTATTCCACATGAGTTACCGAAAGCTGGTGGGACTACTAGGAAAATTGTGCCACAGCCCTCAACACTGTACTTAGCTTCCTAGGTACATGCTGTATTTTCAAAGATATTGAATAGTCATTGTATATTAAAGAAAAATAAAAAACCTTAGCTTTTTTCATTTGAAGTAATGCTTTGTTAAAACTATGCTATCAACCTTTAATATAGCAACTTACAGCAACAGTATTTGTTTCTGTAAGCAATGGTCCCTGCGTAAGTACTCAAGAGATAAAAGCAAGGATTTGAGTCCCTGTCTTTAAATATATAAGTAACAGAGAAACTGGAGGAGAAGAGCACTTGGTTTCTTTACTAAATTCCCAAACTGATGATCTTAAAATACCTGAACCTGTGGCTGCATTTACAATTAAAAATTTAAAAAGTGTAACTAAGATAAAAAGAATGCAAGTTATCACCTGAAGAATGTATCTTGAAGCTGATGAGGTATAGTTGCAAAGTCAAACGCACAGTAGGACTGTGGAAGAAAGACTTCCATGTTTTTTCTGACTTCTACAGGTGGGTTTGTCATAATAGGTGCTGCACTGCCAAAAAATGGATACGAGTACCTAATAAAAACAGTAACAAAAATAACAAAATAATTCAATAAATAGATACTTTATTCTTATACCTTCTGCAACAAGAAAAAGTTTAGAAATCTTTTAGTGAAGCACGACTTGCATTAACGTTAGCAAAATTTACACAAATACATCCAACAATAGAATTTAGTTCTCAGATATTCACTGTGACCTGAAACTACTCCGCTAGCACAATTCAGTGTATGATAAACTGCTACAAAGGGGAGGCCAAAAACCTCTTGAACTTCACTTTGCTCAAATTGATAGTGCCAGCCATCAGCTGCATCAAATCCTGCCACTTATAAATTCCCATACTTCAATTGCTTGTGCAAAGCTGTTTAAAGAGCTTGTTTAGACTTGAATGAAATAATGCTCCCAATATACAGTGAAAATGCAATTTTTTACCCTGCAACTTTTCTTAGCATTGATGCGTTTCTCCTCTTCAGTTTGTCATTATTCCTCCAACTTAGCAGTCACCTCCAAGATAACATCTGCTTATTCTCCAAACGTGCTCCCATACCTGTCTTTCATGCTGACACCAGTAACTAATCTCTAAGCAATTGTTCCAAACTAGCACTGGTAGTTTTCTACTTTTGCTTCAGGCAAAAGACTCATGTATACAAATAGCTTTTGTTTTTTGTAACTCCACAAATTAATGTAACAGAAGATGCTAGTTCTCCCTACTAAAGTTTGCTTCCTGTACGCAAAGGCTATCAAAACTCCCTTGATACTACCTCTCAGAATGCTAATGCCTTTACTACACTGATTCTTCACTTTAAGACTAAAATGTGCTTCCTTTAGATTCACTGTCACACACAAACTGGGTGATCGGTCTCTTACTAAAATACTACAAGGAGTTCTTGGAGGAGACATGGAAAGCCACACAAACCACTCCTTTGATCAGCTGGAAAGGTGGCCAGAAAGTAAGGAGACGAGTCATCCTCCTTTTCCTTGAAGGACTGAATGATGGTCTGTATTGGCTGAACTCAGATACTCAAGTGAGATTTAATACAAATTACAGCACACAGGAAGCGTTACATACTATCTTTAATACTGTAACACCTGAAAGTTTAGTGATAAGCCAGATGAACATTCTGAAGTATTTTGCTACTGAAAATCAGCTACGTAAAGATAAAAGGCATAAGGCAGCATATTGCCAGCAATAATTCAGATTATGAAGGCTTTGTATTGAAAAGAAAGATATTACCAAGAGTAAGATCAAAACCTAATTGTACCTTAAAATGCAATTTATTGGAAAACCAACTTCCAGACCACCTATACTTCGTAAGTCTATTGAAAAGCAAAAATGATGAGAGGCTGCTGGAATGACAATTTTCTGTGCTGACACAGGCTCAGAAGAACTGGATGCGCCCGCAGGTTTGGGCTGAGATACAGCTGCCAGACCATTATCAGCTGAAAACACAAAACACAAAAGAATTTGCACACATTTGTAATAATTTGTTCCACCCAGAAATAACAAAATATATTAAAGATAGGTCTCACATTTTAAATGCAACTACAGGTAGCTTGCTTCCCTGAGAGATTTCAATTCCTTGTAACATAAGGTAATGCTATGAAAAACAGCCATTCTATTTGTAAGTTAATGCTTCCAAAGAAAAAAAACCCACAAAAAAGTATACTTAAGTCTTCTTAAAGGATTCTGTAATATTTTTCCTTTTTTTATGAATCTTCAAAGCTATGTAAGTATCTCACTGAGGAAAAGTTTAGACTAAGATCCAAGATGTTATCCCATCCTTCAGAGGGATGCTGTAAGACTTCAGTTTCAACAGTTTACATAATTGTTCCTAGCCAACTTGAGGGCATGCAAAAGAGGTGGGCTTACAAAAAAATTCATTTGTATTAACTTAGCTAGCTTTGCATTAACTAACCTCTTTAGTTTGGGACTGAAAAAGACAGAGTATCAGGTCAACTGCAGTGCTCATGTAAGGAAGCATTGGTCTCAAGCTCAGGTGTAATTATTGAAATAAACTAAAATGCTCTAGCTAGGTCTGTAAAGCACATCGGCTTAATGCCCTTTGATCAGAACCCACCTACTGTGACATCTACTTTATAATTTAGGACGCAAAAGCTACAGCTAGTGCCTGTGCAATTGCAAGTCTTCACACTGGGACCCAATACTGCCTTCAGAGAGTAACAGGTCAAACTGCAAGTTTTACAGACAGGGTGTCCAAAAGGTATCCTCCAAAAACGTTTAATATAGCAAAGCAAAGGAAGAGGTAAAGAAACTGTCAGAGGGGAACTCAACTGCCTCTTGTAAGTGCTAGTTGTTCTGATCCTCTTCCTTCATCATTACCTAAAATGTTTCCATTTTTGTAACTTTTGAAAAATACATCATTGCTAGCACTGAATTTATTCTTTTCCTGCTTGGTTTAGAGTGTTTTATTTGCATTAACAGTAACAATACAAAAAAGAAAGTTCAATAATACTTCTACATCAGTTAGTCAGCACAACATAGGGATGAAGTAATTTTCAGTCATTCAAGGTAAAATGTCACTAAATTGTTTGGTGCAATGAAATGGCTGAATAGAAATTTAAGGCTGTCACAGTCAAAAGAACAAACGTTGCACACAGCCTACTGTTAAAATTCATTTAAGTTCCTACTATATTCAAATTTCATTCCATATACTAAATTTGATAAATTTTGCATTACTGGAATTTTGCAGATCTGACAATAGAGGTGACTTTGCTCTGTTCTCAGATTTGAAAACTGGAAGCTCTTCAGTATACTGTTTATTAACCTCTTGGCAAGACTCAGCCACCAGCCCTGAAAGATAAATGTGAAATGATACATTTTACATCTTACCAAAACAGACAGTTACATTAAGCAAGTCAGTTTCTTCATGGGTATTGTACTGAACCTTCCCATTCTTATATTCAGGGAATTCAAAATGTTTCTGGTATTACTTTCTAAGCTGATGACCATCCATATCACTTGTAATCTTCACACCAACAAATCTCCAATCTGCCTCTTCCAAATGTTTTCAACAACCATCATGTTCAAATTAAAACATTTATTCTCCTCCTGTTATTTGTTTTATGCAAATAATTCTTACTTTTCTGAAATTTATCACCACAAATGAGTAGTATATGATCAAAGACCACACATGACAACTGAGGAAAAAATTCTATACCACATACCTTTTTTCTTTAGTTTTGTGCCTTTTTCAAACTTAAGACTTTCCATTTCACTTTCCGTTGCTTCATCTTCTGTTGAAGAAGAGTGGTCAGCTTGAGATGTCTGCTGCAAGCCCTCTGTTTTTCCACTAACAGGTGAAAAAACTTTCTCCTGTGGCTCTTTAGGGTCAGTTGGAACATTTAAGGGAATCAAAGGCTGAATGAAGTAATATAGTTTTCTTATTGATTATGCTTGCACTGAAAAATACTGTCTACAACATTTTTATACTTGGAGATTATTTTTCTGCCATAGAAAAATGAAGCAATGAAAGGATTATTCATGTAAAGCAACTTATTCTTTCAGGTTTTCTTTTGCATATTTTAACTGTCAAATATGACTTAGAAATACCTTTTTTTTAACATGAAACTGTGTGACAGTGTCTAAACCAACAATAAGTAAGCTATACCTGGGCACTCAAGCTCTCCCTTTGCAGAATTACAGAGACCCCAACTGTAGGAGACATATCCAAAGGCAACTGTGGCAGTTTCTGTTTCGCTCTATTTGGTGGAACAAGGACAAATGCTCCTTCTATTGCCACAGGGTGTTGATCAATCTCCACATTTCCTTTCTTCAGTAGTCCAGACAGGGGTATTTCAGTGCTTCCAAGAGACTGGTCCCCACAGCAAAGATGTATCTGTATACATACAAAAGTGTTAGAAAGTAACTGGCAAGTGCATTTCCACTTGAACCATCTGTTCAACTTCTACTAAAGGTAGCACAAATACAACAAATTAAAATTATCATCTCTAGTCTAGTCTCTGTACACTGAAAACAAGTGTTTTGAGGAGTATAAGAACAGCTATGAAATTTCAGTATTGGGCAGGTAGGATTTGACCAGTGTTAGCACAGTAGCAGATCACTGCACTGCCCTTCAAGAGGACCTGCCATATCATGTCTTCTGGAGGACAAATTCAATAGCCTGTGGCTCCTAAATATAGCCCTTAATGTACAGGCATATAAAATGCATGACTGCAAGGTAAAGACAAAGGGTATTTGAAAGCTCAGCCTTTGTGCATATATTTAGACACCGCTTAAATAGCAAGGATTTTTGGAATTAAGTAACTGTGTTCTTAATTCCTGGTAAGAATCATTATTCCCTTTTCAAAACTTGACTCAACTCTTTCTTCCTTCTACAGCTTAATATTGATACATCTAAGTAAAAGATGGATCTTAAAAAACCAACACACTCTAATGTAACTTATTTTCCTCAGTGAAAGTTATTCTTTGAAACTTACATACCAAGTAAGAGTCACTGATCAGAACACTGTGTTCTGATCCTTATTAATTATTACACTTAATGAAGGCTTTAATTCTAAAAGGTGTCAGCTACCAATATACACACTTGGGTGTATGTATATGCACATAAACATACATACATACAAATACAATAATACACAATATATATACACACACCCTAGACTGGCAGCTAGCACCTTTTACAACTAAAATCTTCATTTGCAGAAAAAATACATTAAATATTAAGGATCAGAATATAGTGCTCCTAAATTTTAAGAAGCTGAATGAGAAATCAGAGAAAGAAAACTGTAAATCACGATGTGGATCTTGCCTCACAACAACTCTTGTTCAAAGTCATTTTTTAACATGATGAAAACATGCATAATTCTCTGTATGTGTACATATATATACTATATGCTATATTAAATACTTTGTTTCAAGACCATAGACTAAGATTAAATTCCAATCACATCAGTGCATATGCTTCTCCAAAAATTGTCATTAGAATAGTATTTAAGAGTTGAGACAAAAAAATCTGAAACAATATAAGATTTAAATAGAAACATTCTTAAACTACCCTAGATAACAAAACTAGAATGGTCTGTACAAGTTTAAAGAACTTTAAAAGGGTCCAGGTCCAAAACTTATTTTGTATACCTAACACTGTCTTATTTACCAGCTATGTTATTAGAAACCCTGTATTAGCCTGAATCAAAGTCTCTTGTTTTGTAGTGACTTAAGTGTAAGCCAGACACAGATTGCCATAAACACTTTCAATATTACCCAATATTTAGAATCATAGAATCATTTAAGTTGGAAAAGACCCTTAAGATCATTAAGCCCAACCACTGCCAAGTCATCCACTAAACCATGTCCCCCATTTAAAGGCATAGCTAAAGATAAGCAATATCCTGTAGCAGCCCAAATATGGCTGTAGTGCATTTAAAAATAGTATTTGGCTAAGGAGTGGGAAGAAAGCCAGACCTCCCTTATTATTCACAAAGCACTGAGGACAGTGATTTAAGAACTTAGGCAAGAGTGACCTCAGCAGCTGGTGTGGGTGAGGTTATCACAGACAGCACAAAGCAGGACTGTAGGCTGCAGATGGTCTAATTGCAGAGCAGGTCCCAGAGCTCTTAAGAATACCACATTAACTGTTTGTGAATATCATGTTTCAGCAATACCTTTTATCATTACAAGTAACCCAGCTTATTATAGCAACCATACTAAAGAGACTGCACTCTGAGCTGGGAAGCTTGCTGCTAGGGTTTCCCTCATATCAGCAAAGGCATCAACTTATATTTGAGCCAAAAAACTGTAATACAATCTAGTTTTGGAAAGAGAAATGCCTTCCAGCTTCAGTCTGAGCCATATTCTATTTCTTTTATTTTCATTACTTCTTTTTATTCACATTTGAGAAGAAACAGCTTACCTGCAATTTTGACTGTGCACAAAGATAAATTTGAAGGACATCAGCTGTACTACGTATTCGAACTGAAGCTCTTTCTGGCTCAAAGTTTGGATTAATCAAATCAGTGAAAGGTTCATTTGTGACATCATTTCCCAGTAACGAGTAGTAGAAAAAAAACTCGGGCTGTCGTTCAGGAAGCTTCATAGTGCTAGGAACTAACTAAACAAAGATGCAGAAAAGAAGAACGTATCCCTTTCATTAAGGTACAGTTACAGTAATCCTTAAGCATTAGCTTGGAAATTAAAGAGCTTAAAGAGATCTCAAACTACCAAGCAGCTGACCTAAATCCTAGCTTCCACTACACACACAAGTTTTTTAATTCAGTCTGAGTATTAATAAAAAAAATCTTACTTTACAAGCATACCAATAATTTATAAAATGACCCATTCTGAATTACCTTTAAGATTTATCAGCACTAAGGGCTGTTAAGTGATACCATAAATTCAATCATGTCAAGCACTGCACAAATATTTAGAAATACGTAGCACATCACAAAATATTTATAGTGTAAATAAACAATGCAGATTAGATATTGAGTTATATAACTTATATGATTGAATAAAAGGCTGGAACAGCCAGAAACAGCTGCTTCATCATGTACCCACTGCAAGTGTGAGTTCAATACTCAGAAAGGCACAAGCTGCCCCAGAGTGATCACACTAAATTTACTTCACAATGCTCTGTCATTCTGACATGGAAAATTATTTTCTCTAAAAAAAGATGACAACACTGAGGAGAGGTTATCGTACAGGAAGAGTTACAGATGAATTAACATCATGATGGCTTGGAGTGGTGACTTTCACAGTAACTTGGGCATACTTGTATTTTTAAAATCAGACAATGTGTATCAGTGAGGTACAGTACAGCATAAACACAGAAGCTGAGGTCCAAAGCTGAAATAATCACATTAGCATTGCACTTCAGCCAAGCTAGGAAGTCCTTCCCTCAGGCAACATATAAAGTCTACTGTTTAATACATCTTATGGATCTGAAAGGTATTTTGTGGTGTTTGAACTTCAGCACATGAGCACCACATTGAAGACTGATATTATCCACATATGTACTTTCTATACTGTATTGTAATATGAATGTATGCATTTCACAGAAGTCATTTAAAGTAAATGCAATTTTAGTGCTCAAAAATAATTCTGATTTTTCATCTGTAATTTGACATGTAGGCACTACATAAAGTTAAGATTCAAATTAATGTACATTAATTCAATACAGGACAAATCTGTCTATTGCAAGAAACTTACAAGACCATAAAAAATCCCAACTGGAAATAACACATGGGAGGGTGACGATAAAAACTGAGGAGAGTACTACTTAAAAACTACACATAACAAGGAAACAAACCTGTTCCAACTGTGTCGCAAACGCAATGGTTACAGAGAAGACAAAGTAGTCTCTGCAATACTCTGCTGGTCCGATTTGATGATAGCCCTCTTCTTCATTCAAGACTGGTAGAATACTTTTAGGGTCTAGTCCAGAAAGAAAGGTAGATGCTAAGACAGAAGAAAAAAAATTAAGTAACTTGTGACCTTATTAATTGCTGCAGGAATCTTAAATAATTGTATTTTTACCTTTAATTATATGTGTGGAAAGAAAAATGACAAATAAAAGATCTTGATTCTTGGTTCCAAAGCATTTCAACACAAAAAAGTCCCTAAGTATACTTCAGTATAGCTACAAAAAAAATTCTGAAATTAATTTCTATTCAGTGTGCACAGATGTTTTGAACACTGTGCTAGACAGAATGCTAGTGCATATTTTTATTTAATGTTACAGTGAGTAACATTACAGTGACTGGAACTTTATTTCATTAGGTTAGAGTCTACCATGCTGTGCATTTTCCTCATTAAAGGAAATACAAGACAGTAACTGCATATGACAACCTGTTCAATTGTTGAAAGAAGTTGGATGTCTCAGACAGACCTTTGCAATGTTTCATTTGAAGGTTTCTCATCTGAAGCCTTCAGTGCATAAAACACTGTATTCTGGTTTACCAGTTTCTACTCTATAGTGCCAGTAATTCAATACATTTCAAAGCACCTCAGGTTATATCAAATAGTAGTAATCACACAGCACTTTTGGTTGTGAACCAAAAGGCTCCATTTCAAACACTGGAAACTTTAGACCACTTCGGTCAGTGAAGCAAAAAAAAGAAAACCCACACCAACACAGAAGTGTATGAAACCCTAAAAGGAAAACACCTCTAACTATTTAGACCAGAACTGGGTAGTCTAGCTTTGCCTCACCCAATGCTTGGAACATTAACTTTAAACCTGTGAAAATCTACATGGTTTGTTTTCCTATATTGCCTAAATACGGTATTGACTAGTCTTAAGATGACAGATGGGAAAAGCTGGCAAACTTGTTTGTATCAATTATTCCACAGAAAGCACAAAGTGGAAGACAGTACTGTGTGAAGGCAGTGCTGCGTGAAGGCAAAAGAGATTTCTTGTATTTTCTGCCACTGTCATGAGGGGTAGGAGAGCTTACAGGCAGAAAGATCACAAGGCAAGTGCAGATTAACAAATAATTTTCAGTAGTTCCTTTCCAAACTTTACAACGTGCAAAATTCCCTGTACTTTGTTGTGAACCTGAAAGGGTGGAGTGAGCTAAGTAATTACACTGGAACTTCAATACTGCCTTAACCACTCTTTAATGCAGCCAAGTCAAAGTCTGAGCCAGAAACCTTGTAAAATACTGCCACTGACCACTTTGTTTTTACAAAGCCACGGCCACAGATGATGATAAGCAGATAACGAATTCAGAATTAGGAAAAGGTTGCCCTCAGGGCAAAAACGTAAGGTATTGTAAAGTAAGCAAGAGAAAAACCACTACTTGTAACGGAGGCTCAGTTTTTAGAAATTAAGTAGTTAGGCTTTTGGGTTGGGGGATGATGGGGGAGGTAAATCTGGTTTTGTTTTGGGAGTTTTTTAAACTATGTTTCTAAGGGGGTTTGGTTTTTTAAACTACTAACTAGCATTAAAAAATCCCAGATAAAAAAACAACTGAAAAGCACAGCACATAAAGACACCTATTAGTGTTAATATTTGAGTTCTAATACATTTCTGACACATTTCATTAATTACTTTTGGGAGCATTGTACAAGGGAATCCAGAAGTGAAATGAGTCCCAACGTTAATTTGAAGTAGATGTTACAACAAAAAACGTATCAATTGAACATGATTTAAATACTGAACAACTTAGATTAGATGAAAAACCCATCAGAAGAGAGAAGCAGCCTACACAACAAATGAAATATTGCACTACTTTATAATTCCAAGCCCAAACTACTGAAACTGCATTCTGCAAAGAAGCTCCTTTCTTATTTATTTCATTACAGAACTTTCTAAAGCCCTGAAATATGAGTAATAAGCTCACAAGAGTAAACCGATTCTAAAGATCAGTTGGTTTGTAACTCTGTCCATCTGAAAGTCACACAATTACCACAGTAAAGCATGCTTGTAAAGTTATTATGACAAGGTACATTAATCAGCTGTAAAGGAGTTGCATTGGAAAGGCTATGAAATTAAAATTCTCTTGAGACTTAACACATTTGCAACAAGTGATATGTGTTCCTGTGCCAGGTGAACATTTTTAATTCAAAGTGAGTGATAGTCTCATTGTATTACTTACCCTTCCCTTCTCTAGGGGGTGCCTCCTTTGCTTTAAAACCATCGACTAGTGCTTTTGAATCAGTCTCCAACACAACACCTACTTGTATTTCAGATTTAAATTTAGTGTACTTGTTACTAAGCAGAGGATACCATTTTGGTGCCTACAGAATTAAAAACAAAAATAAAAACCAAAAGCATTTACAAAACTGAGAAAATATAATATTGTTACAGAAAAATAAATCTTTAATTAGAAGAGAAAAATCTTCAAGTTAGCAACTGAAAGTGCATAGTAATTTACATGGATCACAAATCCTTAAGAAGTGCAATGTCAAAATAAGACACCAGGGTCCTGTTATGACCCACGTTAGAGTTATGTTTTGATCAAGCACAACACAGAATTTTGATTAAGTTTACATAAACAATTGAATTCTGTTTACTCTAAACTGTGTTAAGGGGCTAGAACTTCTGACCACCTAAGATCTTCCACAGAGGCCCATTAAAAAACCTTAACACTTGATTTGATGATGGAGACTTAATTCAATTGCTCAATATCAATTGCTTTGATAAACTTTTCCAGGTGATTAAATCATGGAATTGCTTAAAAGTATTGCTTACAAGTGTTCCAATTCTCAAATTCAGAAATGCAAGATTAGTTCAAAATTATTTTCATTTTCCCATTTTCTTTTATAGAGTCAAGATGTCCCTCCTCAAAAAAAAGTATGCAATCAGCTAGGGGTCGTACTCCAAAACCAGACTAAAAAGTTATGCCTGTGCTTGAATTCAAATTCTGTTATCTGTAAAAGTACTGCTGTCAAAACATAATTTTTAAAGCTTTATACACCATAACATACCTGTTTCTTTTCCTGCACAGCCCTTAAATCAAGTACAATATAGCCTATATTCTCTTTAGTTGAAGATACAGGATCCAATGCAAAACACTGGAGTTTGATAGGTGTACGCTGCAGCCTGAAAGAACAACTCAGCTGAAATTCAGAATGTAAAAGTTCTCTGCAATTAGTTAATAAAAATAATTAGTAAGTTTCAAGCATACCAATGATACAAAATTTGTTACATAATTAGTTTTAGTAGGTCAGAAACTGAGTTTATATTGAACATCGAAAAATTCATTATGTTAGAGAACAAACAAGTGGATGAATTTTGTTAGAGGAGTGTACTGGAGTCTCACAGGGCCTCAAGGGCTATTAAAAAGATGTAGTGACAAAAAAATCCAATCTATCTCATCCATGTACAAGAAATAAGCACTGCACCTCACATGAAATTGGATTTTCACTTGTGACAGTATCTTAAAAATAGGGCTTATGCAACAGATCTTAGTGCAAAGCACCTAACGATACTTGAGGCATAGATAAGGTGTCTAGCATAAGGTACATTTAGACATTTTTCTCTCAAACATCAAAGATAACATGGCCTTTTTAACTTCTTTGAAAATATGGAGGTAATAATATAATCTGGCAGTCAAAACCAGAGGACAGTTATGGAAACCTTATTCAATTTCTCAGCACCTCTATTCGACGTTTTCAAAAATATTTTACTTCGGCTTTCCAGGCTTGAAGTTAAATTCATTCTGTGTCACAGTATACATAAGAAAGCTTAAGTCCAATGCTTGAACTATAGCATCATTAACTTGCTGTAAGCTTTTTGAGTTTTTTTCTGTAGTGTAAAAACATACCCTTTAGAATTTTTAAACATCGCTTACCTTGCCACATACTACTTTTATTTATTGTGGCAACATTATGGTAGATCACTGGACAGCTAAAAGAAAGTTTTTAAAAAAAAATTCAGAGGACAGCAACACAAAAGTTGTATTTCAGTAGCTGTAAGACAAGAAAACTAGAAAGTTAAATCTAAATTGGAGATAAAATTTGATGTTACCTGTGCTGATGAAGTGCTTTCCTATCAAGTTCCCAAGCCAATTCTGTAGCAAATTCTGGCTGATCAGTATGCTCTACGGGATCAGTAGCCAACTGTTCACCATCAAACTTTGCTTCAACTACAAGCAGGTGCTTAGGTCGTTTTGGAAAATAGCGCCCTGTAAAAGAGTGTAAGTGCCACATGCCATCACTAAAAAAGAAGTGGCAGCTCAGATTTATGCCATAAACCAACTGTACAAAAATACATTTCCCGTATCATCTTCCTCTGAGCTTACTCTAGAGCTATGTACTTTATATTAAAAAAAGTGTCTTCCCACTGGGCAGAAGTAAGAAAGGAGAACACAAAGTGAAACAGTTTGTGAAACATCCAGAAATAGTAAGATACTAAGTAACAAAGAAAGAAACTAGGCAACTAGCATGATGTAATTTTGAGAAATCTACAATTGGGAATAGATCAAGTGAATAGGTGAGAGACAGAGACTGAATATTTTGTCTTTACTGCAGATTTTACCACTGTCCCACATCAAAGCAGCAAAACACTGTCTAACGAAAGCAGTGAAAGGTGTTTTTCCAACTACTTCTTGTTTAAAAAAAAATAACTACTAGATTAGGAGAGTGCCTAAAGTTGTACAGGATTTGTCCTGGGTTCAGCATCATCCTGGATTTTGATTAGTAATTTAAATGACAAAATGAAGCAAACACTTTAAAAATTTACATGTATCACAGTGTGGGGAGGGCACGTCAGAGGACAGAGCGTTATTTAAAGGTACCTAGGAAAACTGTATAAATGAAGATGGAGATAATAGGATTTACTTGACAAAGAGAAAGCATTCAGCCAAAAAAAAAACCCCAAACAACCCAAACCAGAAAAAAACACCCAAACAAACAAAAACCCCACTCCGGCACACTAATTACACCTCACTAAATATAACCTGTAAATACATGATTAAGAATGATTAGCTAGGTATTTGAGTCAACACTAAAAAAAAAAAGCTTACAGTAGATTGGTAATAGGGGATAGGAACACCAGAATACTACTAGAAAAGAAAAGGAAGGGTAAGCAAGCACGTGGTACAATCCTGATCATGGTAAGGCTCCACCGCTTTCTTGAGGCGTGACCCCGCTGAAGAGACACCGGGGCCAGCCAGGGCGAAGCGGGCCTCGGCAGCCCCCGCGGGGCGGGGGGGGGGCGGACTGGCGGTGCTGCTGGCCGCGCCCGCGGACCGAGAGGGGGACGACGGCGCGGGGCTGCCTCTGCCGGGGCACGGGCTTGGCTCCGGGGGACGGCGGTGAGGGATCCGCTGCGCCCGCCGGGAGCGGCAGCCGTGCGGGTTTGAAGCGGCAGCCCAGGCCAGGCGAGCTTCGCACCGCAAACAGACAGAGCGACTGATTGATTGATTTTCAGGAAAGGAAGGGTGCTTTCATCATTCGTCTTAAATGACGTTTTGAGCAAACACCTCCAGAAACGAATGGTGGGGCGGGGGGGGTGAGGGGGGGTCTATCCTGGCGTTAGCATCGGCACGCCCGTAGCTTTACCAGCACAACCAGCCTGCGAGACACGGCTCGGCTCCCCCGCGAGGGAACACACCCGGGGGCAGCGTCCGCGTCCACCCCACCCTTCCCCCACCAGCAGCCGGGAGGCCGCGACCCCTCCCGCCCCGCCGTTTACCTTCCAGGACGGAGACGACGATCAGCAGCCGGTCGGCGGCTCTGGAGACCATCTCTCTCCGCTCCGCCCGGGGGCTGCCGGGGAGCGCAGCCGCCCTCGAGGAGCAGCGGAGAACAGGACGGGAGCCCCACCAGCCCTCCCGTCCTGCCGCCGCCCGCCGCCCTTTTACCGCCTCGGAGCCTTTCAACACCAACCGCCGCCCAACGCCGCACTTCCGCCTGGCAACGGCGGCCCCGCCTGCTGCACGGCGCGCCGCTTCCGGCGGGGGACAACGCACCGCCCCGCCCCGCGTCCGTGCGCAGGCCTCAAAGCCGCGCCTTGGCCTAGCACAGGCACTCCGGAAAGGTCTTGAGATGCGGTTCGCAGGCGTCGGGGGGCGAGGAAGCCCGTTCTTTCCACAGGACGTTATCCTGGTTCGGAAACGCGGATAAATGCGTTTTCTTGTTCCTGAGCGGAATCCGCCCCGCGTTCCGTTCCGGCTGGCGCTTTGTGTGGCGGCGGCGTCCGGTGTCTAACGCGGCATTTGGTGTCACCGCGCTCTGCAGCCCGAGTTCTTAAATTGCTGTCACCGTCAGCTTCCGCGAACCAGGCTGTAGCTACTTTTTAAAGAGGAGCTGGGGGGCAGACCTCTGAAAAGCAAGTAATTTTGGCTGGGGGGAGAACATCATCACAGAAGGTGACAAAAATCTAGTTACCTAGCAGGCTTTTTGTATTATTATTTTATTGGATTTGAAAATTGATTTCTCTTGGTGTGATTCCTGGAAATAATATCTTCTTCTGGTGACTTACATGAGTTTATTCCATATCAGAGCACTGCAGTTTGTAACCAGAATAAACTACCGTATCAGTAAATAAAGATTTTTAAAAATAAACTGTTCATTCTAGAAATGAAAGCCAGTAGTGCTTTTGGGCTGAAAGAACTAATTAAAAATAATCCCTCAGTGGGCCTCTCCATATTTCATCACTTTTTGTTCCCTTTTGGGCTTTCTTCATATTTTCCCATGTGTTGTCTCTCTAACCTTCCCATCCCCGTGGAAGATTTTTCTAATTTCATCTTACCTTCTCAGCAGACCAATGCCCCAGACTAGTCTCTTGTTGCAGGGACAGTCTTCACAGTCAGTTTCTTTCCTTTTCAATTCCTTTTGCTTTATGATGTCCTGCTTACCTGATTAAAGGCCGTTGTCATATTTCTCATCAGTCTTCTTTGGAATAAATAATTGCAAGTCCCAGGGTTCTCTCTGTTAGTCATGTTTTCTGTGATTTCATTAATTTCTGTTACCCTTCTCTGATCTCTTAATTAGCTCTCACCTTTCTTCATTGACAGTGTCTGTAGGTGGATAGACTACATCAGGGAAAGCCACCTCAGTGTATTCTACAACAGTTACTGCATGTTTTCCTGCATGTTCTTCACTTTCTTCTTGTCAACTGCTGATGGAAAAACAATTGCTTCTTTTAACTGTTCCTGGATTTGCTTTTTGCCCATTTAGCAAGCAGAACTGCTTCAGCACAGGCTCAGACAAATGCCAGAGCCAGGATGAAAGTGTTTGGCCAGCAGCACTGGTTTATGGGTGTTTGTGTCTGCATGTGGCAAAGCAGGTGGGATCTCCTCTTTTGGCAACAGCAAGCTGTGGAATCAGGTCACCTACCTCATGAAAATTTATCCTTAGACATGCTCTCCCTGCCCTTGCCTGACTTTTATCTTTATGTTACAGGTATTAACTGTGCCAAGAGCCTCATCACCATTAGCCTTTCCCAGTAAAGAATTTAAAAATAAAAGGGGAGGGATGGGGACGAAGAGAGAAAAAGGCATTAAGAAGACATTAGGACCTCCTTGGTCTTCTCAGCTTCATTTGTTTTGCAGTACACCAAGTTTTTCTCTCATCTGCGTACCACCACCAAAGACTTTTCTCATTACACTTCCATGGCCTTGCCTAGCTGTACCTGATCCCGTGCATTTCCCTGCCCAGGTGCCAGGCTGCAGGCTGTGCCCCGCGCTTAGGCCAGTACGGGCCGGCAGCAGCGAGGTCGCCTGTGGGAGCGAGGGGGACTCCTCCACCCAGTGACGGAGCTCCAGGAGGAGGTGAGGAGGTTGAGGGGTTTCAGGGCGGGAGAGAGAGAGACAGGCTGCTGGAACTGCACCCCGCCTTCCCTGGGACAGTCCCAACAGGCAGGCAGGACATGTGGTACGGAGGATTCCCTACCCTTCCTCCGCCTGGCTGAGCACAGTGACTTAAGGAATAGGGGCCAATGGTGACAAGTCCCTGCCTGGTGTGGCGGGCACCTCTCCATGACCGCCCCGGGTGCCCTCGTGTAACAGATACAAGGCTTTGCAAGTGGAACCAAACAGTGATGAGGACAATGGTTCATCTAGCTTGTGGTGTCACTGACGTTAAGTCGGCCTACACCCTGTGTCAAAACCGCTTCCGTAAAGAAAAAAAGATGGGACATTGTCATAGGAGAACTGTCTTCCAGGAACAGAAGGTCCAATATGCTGACTGGGCCCATTCTTAGAGAATACTGTTGCCTCCCTGGGGCCTGGGTTAAACATGTGATGAAGAAACTTCTTACCCTGGTATGACCCTCAGATGACCATCCGTTATTGATTTTTCATGCAGGCAGCGATGAAATTGCAATAAGAAGTCTGAGGGCAAACAAAAGAGACTTCAGGGCCTTGAGGCAACTGGTTAAGGGATCAGGAGCACAAGTAGTGTTGGGAATGGAGATCCACGCGGTAGCAAAGATACAAGGGTTGTTGAAATGTCGGAAACCATGGAAGGGCCTGAAGACTGACATAGGATTTAGTGCTTCTCCCCCCAAAAAGGTGGCAGGATCAATAGCTCAACTGAAGTGCATCTACACCAATGCATGCAGCATGGGCAACAAACAAGAAGACCTGGAAGCCATTGTGCAGCTGGAAAACTATGATGTAATTGCAGTCACAGAAACATGGTGGGATGACTCACACAATTTTAAGAAGAGGGGCAGCTGGAGGCTCTTTTAAAAGATTGCAGTAGAAGAGCAATAACCTTTGTAATTCTGGAAAAGGGAGAACTGAATGGTGAAATATATTTCTTCAGAATAAGTAGGAAAAGATTATTTCTTCTCCACTGACAGCTGTAGTACATGTAACTAAATGGTGTAGATGTCACTGGAAAGTTTATTGTAATGCCTAATTCACATAAGCTGTATTAATGAGTAGTGCTATCAATGAAAACTACAAAACTGTTAGAGGAATTGGATCTGAAAAGGAAATGTTACATACATGAGAAATGAATGCAAAGTATCCAGTGGATATTCCCAAGTAAAGTACAAAAGCAATGGCTTTGTTCCTCTCTCGAGTCTGTGACTATCTAGAACTCTGTGATAAAAAATTAGAGCATCCTGAAGAATATCAGAATATACTCTGGATCTCCCTTAAGTGCGCCAGTGCTGTGACACTTCCAGGACTGTTCATGTAACTTACCAGATTGTTCCTGTTTCCTCCTAGATCTTTTCAGTAAAAGTATCAGGTCAGATTCTGTGTGAAGATGTCTGTGATAGGAATTCCTAAGACTGAAGATGGCTAACAGCTTTTAAAACCTAAAAATGCCATCAGTGGATACATTCCTGGTGGTCTTCCGTCACGTGGTCTCCTGTTACTTGGCTGCTCACTGCTCACCTAGTAAATATTGGTCATACTGAAGAATCAAGAATTGCCAAACCCTAATTATTTGGAAGGAGGAAAACTTTCAGTCAATGTTTCAGGGAAAAAAAAAACTCGGTAAAAGTGAGCATATTTCATGGGCTTTATTTTTTAGTGCTCTGGTATTCTTACAGATCTTCACATTTTTCAATTTTTCAGTGCAGTTGTCTAGAGGTCAGACATCTTAAAGGTTACACTGTGACTGAAATTTAAACTGAAATAGTTTCAGCAAATGGCATTTCCTCATGATTAATGATGAAGGGAATCTCTTATATCATCAGTTTCCCCTCATCACTCATTCATTCCCAGGAAACTCCTTTCATCTTGAGGGCACTAATACATTAAATACAAAGTTGAACTAAGGGTCTAATTCAGAATCCATGTGAGTCAATGAAAAGGTCTTTGAAGGGATAATTTTAGTGGATTTTGGATCTTGTCCCAAGCGACCAGGGACATACTTCTACATCTCTGCAAGCAGAAAGGTCATCCGCATAGTTCAGATCATATTTGAACAGCAAACACAGTAGATTTTTGTCATTTAACCAAAGTGAATGGTAACCTGGCAGGTTAGTGAAAAATTTGATCTCCTGAATCTTAGTTCTTTTATCTATACACTTGGCCTTGCTGGTCTTAATATAAATCAAGACATCTTTCTTTTTCAAAGAGACCATTTGTGAAGCTGAATATGCTGTGTAATGTAAGGAGAAATTAAGGACAAAACCATCAGACTAATTCTTCCATCTGTGGTCAGTGACAGCAAAGATGCTAAAATGAGTTACTTTTTACAGTATTTTAAGAAAAAATCACTTGGGTCTGGTATTCCATTTTGGGTTGCTACCAGATCCACTGTTGATAATGGGATTTATGCATCTAACTGATTTATTTAGACTTGATAGGTTCAAAGTAGGCAGCAGCACATCCAACAAAAACCAAAAGAGAACATGGAGTCAGAGGTGACTTGGGTGCTGTACAGGATTTTGTATCAGCTTGTCTGTGATAAGGGTTACGCACTAGTTGTTCTTCAGAAGTTAGTGAAGGAAGAAAAGGGAAAATAAGTATGTTCAGTGCAACAACTTTCTTTCCCAATTTCTGTATCACAAACAGCAACATAAATTTAATTATAAGGAGGCAAGCAGAAGGTTCAGAGTAGGCATAATACTTAAATTGGTGGGAAAATGTAGTTATGTAGTCTTAACAAACTACTTATGACAAGAAGCACTAGTGCTGTTCTGGCCTGAGGGAATGATATTAATCAAGAACTGCTGGCACTCAGTCACCTTTCCAACTCGGGGATTATATTCCTTCCCATAAATTCTTGATTTCTCAGAGTCTATCTGTGCAGATCCACAACATAATATTCTTGACAAATTCACTAATATTCTGGGGCACTCAGGTACATACAAAAAATCCAAATGAATGTCAAATACATGTTGGTGATTATGACACTGAAATAAAGTGAAGCAAGTCACATTCTAGGATCTGCTTTCAAATATCTGCATGTAAGTATAATAAATCCTTACAAAGGATTAAATTAGAAACTAGTCTCTGCTGTGTGGTACGAAGAACAGAATATGGAGAATATGTATATAACATCTATTTAACAAAAAGTAACAGGTATGAATATTTTAGCTCTGACGACCAGAATATTGAAAGTGTGCTAAAGGGAATCCTTAAGGCAGGAGTGACTTCATTGTGGTGATCTGTATAGATCATAGAAAGTGATACACAGAAAAAGGCAGTTGAAGTCCCAGGGAGTTTGCAGTCTAGCAAGCAGTAATCTATACTTGCATTTGTACACATTTGCTCATACAAATGATATCTGTAACCGGTAACTGTGTGCCAGGGTGAGTTAGCATCTGGACTTAGATGGACCAGATGAACAGAGAGTTAGAGACAGGTTTTTTAATCCCATTATGGAGATGGATGACTGTGTAAACAAAGGATTGAATGACTTGCCCAGGGATGCATAGAAATGGACTCATTCTTCCTCTCTCAGAAAGTTTCTGTAAGTTACTGTTTGAGTGAAAAGTACTTAAAAGACAGTTAAATATAGGATATAGAATCGCAGAACATCCTGAGTTGGCATGGACTCATGAGGATTGAGTCCATCTGACAGGGCAACTAAAAGATAAATTGTCTGCTTCTTTAACACCAACAGGCTTGGGGCCATGACAGTCCCAGTTAACATCTGGGAAGTTGAAGACACCCATAAGGACAAGGGCAACAGATTTGGAGATTTCCCTTAATTCCTTCTAGAATAATACATTGGTGCCATCATCCTGGCAAGGTGATCTATAGCACATTATCTTTAATAGCTTTCCTCCTAAGCCTTACCCAGAGGGTCTCTACAATGTCACCCCCAGCTGCAAGCACTGCACTGTCCAACCCCTCCTGTACTCACAGCCCTACCCCTACGCCTCGCCTGCCCTGCCTATCTCTCCTGAGGAGCCCACAACCGTCCAGCACAGAACTCCAGCCACAGGACTCTTCCCAACAGCTCCCACTTCAGCCAACGTTCTTGTAGCTCTGGGACTGAGACAAAGCTTCCCGTTCCTCCTTTATTCCTCATGCTGTGGGCATTAGGGCACAAACATTTGAAATGTGCTCCACTGATTTGGTACACTGTGGAGCAGACCGAAAGCCCTCCCTAGCACAACGTCACTCAACCCCATCACGCTGTCCCAGAGCTTATCACCAGTAACCCTGTCCTGCCTCGCTCCTCTGCAGAGTCACCTTCCGAAGCAATGGCCATGGCCTGGGCTTCTGCAAGAGGGCAGCCCTCACCTCTGGCACGGGAGGGCTGCGACACTTCAGTGCAACGTTTCAAGCAACAGACCACAGCACGTGCCACTGCACTAAAGCTTCATGCTCTGGCCCAGCTGAGACCTTGGTCCGTGGAACCGGCCTGAAAGGGCAGGCCAGCCCCTTTGCAACTGCCACCTTGCACCAAGCTGCAAACATGGGCTCAGCCCTGAGGCACCGTGCAGGTGCCTAAGCAGACCAAGACAAGAAGAAACGTCCAGCTCTGGAGCCCTCAGCACAAGAAGAACATGGAACTGTTGGAGCGGGTCCAGAGGAGGGCTACAAAAATGATCCGAGGGCTGGAGCACCTCTTATGAGGACAGGCTGAGAGAGCTGGGGTTGTTTAG
>BOSO01027378.1:0-22821 GCA_018403395.1 Gorsachius goisagi
AGATGAGGTGCTTAGGGACAGGGTTTAGTGGTGGGATGGCAGGGTTAGGTTAAAGGTTGGACTAGATGATCTTAAAGGTCTTTTCCAACCAAAGTGATTCTATGATTCTATGCTGTGCTCATCGCTGTCTCCACACTGGAGCGAGCCTGAAAAGGGATTTTCTCAGGGAAGAGGAACCACGGGAGATCCTTCATCCCCCAAAAGCTTGACATCTGCATCACTTCACTTCTGGGACTTTCCTGACCTGCCACCACGTGTGGAGACCTTCCCACGCCTGAGCAGGGGTAGGGGCATGTTCACCTGGCAGCGTCCTTGGAAAGGGTCCTGACCCCTGTGCCTGCACCCCACCAGCCCACCCTGGGACGAGCTGGGTGCCCAGCGAGGCAAAGCTGCGGCTCCAGCTGGCCCAGCGCCCTGGCTGGCCGCCCCGCTGCGGGAGGCTGGGGACGCCGCTGCAGCCATCACTAGGCGCTTGCTGTAGCTGGGGCTGCACAGAGCCCGCCCCGGGTCTTCCTCCTGCCCTGGGGACCCTGCCACCAGACCTGGCACCCTGCCTGCACCTCAGCAGTGCTGCCCTCGCGGAGGAAGCATCCTGGTTGGGGGTCTCAGCTCCCACCCCTGCACCCCGCAGGGGGAGCGACTGCCTGGGGGGGCTGGGCTTGCTGGCATGAAGGAGGCCACCGCTTGCACCCCCAGCTCCTCCAGCCCCAGCTGAGTACCCAACCTCCAGCCGTGGGCACCAAGGACTGCCTGGCCTGCCTGAGCCCTGGCGTTCCTCTTTTTAATCAAGACCAATGCCCGATTTTTCCTGACGAGCACGTCGGTGCTCCCCGATGCGAGCCGTGCCGTGGCCACTCTGCGCTTCCAGCCGGCGTCTGCCAGCTGCAAAGCCCACGCTGAGCCCTGGCGTCTCCCGCTTAATCGGGGCCTCGCTGCCGTGCCAAGGCTGGTTTCAGCACTGCGTCAAGATGTTTTAAGGCCAGAGAAGTCAGGATTTGTGAGAAATAGGTCGGCCTGTGACAGCAGGAGGAGGCTACTCAGTGCAAGACGTGGTGTTACCGGGCAGGCGAGGGAGCGGCCAGCGCGGCGTTAGCCTTCAGCCTGGGGGTGATGATGGGGGGATGACAGCGGCTGAGCAGGGGCTTAGCAGAGGTGACAGGAACCGGTCAGAGCCGGGGGGTTTGCAGCCTGGAACCGGCTCCCCCTTGGCCAGCCATGGGTGCCGACAGCCCTGGTGAAGCGTGGGTCTGGGGTGTTGTGTCTCCCCCCACCAAAATGCGGACACAGTGCCTGTCAAGGTGTCCTGGTGGTGCCATGGGTGGGGGGAACACAAGACCAGTCCTTGCCCCCCCAGCTGGTCCTGCAGCCCTGCTCGTGCCTCTGAGCCAGGGCTGGAAGAAGAGATGCCCATGGGGTGTGGGGTAGATGCCCTGCCGTCCCCTGCCTTGCCTTTGGTGCCTTGGTTTGGCTTCTCCCGCCGCTGGCCTGGCTGGACACCCTGTTCCCAGCCTGCCCCATTGCTCAGCCCCCTCTCGCAGAGCCCAGGCGAGCCTGGGGCAGGCCTGCCAGGGACGGAGGAGCTGCTGGCCTCTGTAGGGGTTGGCCTGTGGGCAAACCCACCAGCCAGCAAGTGCATAGGACAGGTTGTGCTAAACCCAGCAGGGGTACAAGGACAGGGCAAACGTGGATGAGACCTCCCCCGTTATTAAGTTCCTTTTGCTCGATGTGCCCAACTGGTGCCACCTACTTTCTGGCCTTGCCCGTGGTCCTCCTCTTGGTTGAAGGAGGTGGCCAGGGCATTTCACAAGGCCACCTTCTGCTGTGGGGGTTCCCCATGGACCAGCACAGGACAATGGGGTGATGCACCCCTCTCCGGCCTGCGGGTGCCGTGGCACAGCATCCTTTTGCCCTGGCAGAGGGCACCCTGGGTTTCTGCATCTCCTCACCCGCCCTTGCCACGGCGGGGACACCCTCTTGTCTCAGGGGACACAGGGGTGATGGCAGTGTCTGCTGGCCATGCAGGCTGGGATGGTGGCCATGCAAGCCAGCCCCGCGCACCCCTGTGAGCCAAGGACCGGGGCCTCGACGCCTACATCCCGCTTGACCCTTACAGTCCTTAATTTCTGAATTTTATCTCACTTGCCGGCCCCGTTCTTTTTGAAGCCCTACCTGCTGTGGGTAAGGATACCTCCAGCACGGCCGCGGGCCTCCCCGCCACTGGCAGATTAGTTTTCCAGCTTCGGGAGCGGACCAGGCAGGCGATGGATGCCCAGGGAGCCCTGCACCTTTCCCCTGTGCAGCTGGATGGGGCTGCACCCTGGCAGCAAGGTGGGGTGCTCAGCACAGCTCAGCGCCTCTTGGCTGTGCCCCGAGACCCTCTGGAAGCTTCCGCAGTGCTGGCATCACCACCACCGACATCCGCCCACCTTCCCATTGGGGACACGGGTGTCCCACGGCTGGGGGCCTGGGTGCCATCCTGGGGGGAGATGCTCTGCGCCCTGCCTGCCTAAGTGAGAGATGCTTCCCCCCTGCAAGGGCGAGCCTGGTACAGCTGGAGGTTTTGCTCCAGGTTTTTCCCGGTGCTTTTAACCTGGAGCAGGTGGGGTGAAACCAGCCCGGGGCTTGGGTGCCCCCCGCTCCCTGCCTGGGGTGCAGGTGCTGGGCTGGCACCCAGCCCTGGCTCCTGCCTGGCCTGGAGGGCTTGTGGGGAGCCCTGACATTTCTCCGCTGTGGCAGCTGCAGGGAGAGGTATAAATTGGCTTTGTTGCACGTATATATGTGTGTAATGGGGGCTCTCTGCCCCCCCCCAGCTCCAGCCCACCAAGCCCCTGAGCCAGCCAGTGGCCCCGCAGCCTGGCGTGGGGTGCCCTGCCGGAGCGGAGCGTGGCAGGGGGCTGAGCCGCAGGGCAGGCGGGGGGGCAGGGTGAAAGCGAGCTGGGGAAGGGGCCAGGGCAGGGCAAGGTGTGAGGGGTTGGGGGCTGCCATGGGAAGGAGAAGATGCTTGTCCTGCGGGCACAGGGAGGCGAGAAAAGGGCAGGGGGTGAGGGTGGGGAAGGAACACAGCACGGATGGGAGCCCCTGGAGAGCACACAGCCTGTTGGATGCGGGGCGGGGGTCTCGGTGCCCCCACGTCCTACACCAGCCCCCCCATAAGGTGGGTCATTAGGGACCCAGGATGCCCCAGTGAAGCCCCAGCTGCACGCTGGGCAGCCAGATGGAGCTGGGCCCTCCGGGGCGAGCGATGCGGAGCCTGCCCAGGGCTGGGGGTGCCTGTGGGCTCCTCAGCTGGTGGGTGCTGGCCCGCTCACACCCTGGGGGGGTCTGCCCCCCCCCCCCCCCAGCCCTCCAGCACAGAGTGGGGCTGCCAACCCCATCCTCCCACCTCCATTTTCCTATGGCTCCAGACAAAGTGACCGTTTATCCGCTTGGATTTCGAGCTGCGTGCACAGCCCCGTGCTCGCTCGTTCAGCTGGACATGGGGAAGAGGAGGAATGCAACCAGGCAGGTTTGTGCAAACACAGGCGCTGCGTGGTCCCCCTCGGTCTTTAGTCTGGTAAGCAAAATCAGCATCTAATCCAGATCAAACAGGACTTTAGCTCCTGTCAAAGGACTGATCCCCTGTTCTGGCCAGGCTGTGGTATTTAAAGGGACACGGCCAGGTTAAGTACAGCTGGAAACAAAGGGGTTGTGAAAATAATCATAATAAAAATAACAACAACAAAAGCTGGGAAGGATTAGCGGGAAGAGAGACTGTAATGAAATATAACTGCCAAGGAAAACTGTGGTTAATGGAGACATCTCCCTGGAGCATTGGGAACCTCAGGTAGTGGAGGAGGAAAGAGATGAGCGAAACCGCTGGGAAAGCAGCAGCCAAGCAGATGAGTGGGGGCATGGATCCCTCTCCTCTCCTCTCCTCTCCTCTCCTCTCCCTCTCCCTCTCCTCTCCCTCTCCTCTCCTTCTCCTCTCCCTCTCCTCTCCTCTCCCTCTCCTCTCCTCTCCGATAGGATTTAGCCACCTGACTCCTCCTGACCTTAATAACTGGCGCTGACTTAACTGGGAGTCCGGTGGCTAAACCCCGCGTGAGTCTGGAAGTGTAGGAGTCCGTGTCACAAGCAATTTATTCCACGCATCTCTCAGCCTCCTAAACTTGGGGAAGCCAGGTCTGAACACAGCCCTGCTGAGCTGACGGGCAGCAGCCTCCCTTCACACCCCGCTCCCTCCTTGTCCCCCTCGCCCTCGCAGCTGCCCGGGCTGGAGAGCAAAGCCCCGCTCTGTGCCCTCTCCCAGCCCAGGAACAGGCACATGGAGACCCGGGCACAGCTCCCGCTGCCCGCAGTGCCGCAGAGCCTCCCTCCAGCCGTGGGCAAGCCCCAGGCCAGCCGCCCCCATGGAGGGGCAAGGTGCCCCCAGAGGTGCGACTGCAATGGGTGCAGCCCCCCCAGCGGGCTCCGGCTCATGCGTGGGCGCTGCACGCGGATGCTGCAGCCCAGGGACTGTGGTCGGCATCTGGGGATGCCATGGGCCCGAGGCGGCTTTGCCTGCCGGATCCCAAACCACTGCTCCGGTGCGCTGGGGCTGGAGCCCCGGAGGGGACCCTTCAGCCGGGCTCTGCGGTGCCTGGGCTGGGCAAGCGCCGGGTGCCAATCCCTGTGCACAGGGAGCCAAGGCTGAGGACAGCAAGGTGCTGGACACGGCTTGTGGCGGCCTAGCCTGAGCCGTTCCAGGGGCTTCTGGCCCATCTCAGAGCCAAAGTGCTGGATGCAGGTGGGGACCCCCCAGTTGCAGTCCCCTGGGCAGGGGTGCCCGGCCCCTGCACCCCCGTGCTGCCCCGCCGGGGCCATGGCCAGTGCCTGGGGTGCAGCCTCCCCTCCTCGCAGCCAATGGATTCCACATGTCCGCTCCCTGTTGTGACATGTGTGGCTGCTACGTCAGGGGTGCAAGACCAAACCAAACCCAATGGCCTGGATGGCTCCCAGGGGGAACCACGCGTGGGCTCCTCCCTCTCCTCCGGCATCGGCTCCGACTGACTTCACCGGCTGCTGCTGGAGGAGAACGCGGGGTGCGGGCAGCAACAGGCACTGGGCTGGAGGGGGGGTGGCAGTCAGTGCTGGCCGTTGTCCCTGCTGCCTGCAGCGCAGGAAGGACCTTTGTGGCTGGAGAGTTCAAGCTGGGTTACAGCCGCTGCTGCAGCCTGAACATCATATTCATATTCCAGGCGCATTTTTTTTGGCATCTTTTCCCTTCTCTGGAGGTGGCAGAGCTCCAGGAGGGCAGGGTAAAGAGGGGAACGGCCCTAACTTGCCATCTCTCTGCTGTTCCGGCTGTCCCAGTGGAGTTTGCCCTGAGTTGTGTCTGAGCTGAGCAGCGCCGAGCTGACACCCAGCACAACCCGGGCTGTTGCGTTTGCTGCCTGGGATTGCTTTTATTCCTCCCACTAAAGAGGAACTGGGTCACAGCCCGTCCCGCCTGGCCTGGGCTGGTGCTGCCGGCCCCGGCAGGGCTGGACGTGCCTTTGCTGCGCAGCACGAGGGGGTGGCAAGCCCAGTGGCAGCCACAGGGAGCTGGAGACCTGCCCCGAGGCTTGCTGTCCCAAGCCCAAGGCACACGGGACAATTTGAGGATGTAGCTTAGAAAACGCTGTCTCTCCCATGTCAAACACGGCTGCGCTAGGACATGAGCACTCTTGAGTTGTCAGCCTCATCCTGTTCCTCCTGCAGGGTCCTGCGGATTCGTCTGGTCCCAGGGAGCCATTGCTTACCTTCACCGGGCGGCCCCTGCCTCCTTCTCCATCTGCTCGTTGAGCTCTGCTGGGAAATGAAATCTTTCTGATGGCCGATGGTGCCAGAGGAAGCCGTCCTCTCTGCGGCACCCACGCACAAAGGGGCCACCATTATCTCCCTGTGCCCCAAGGAGCGAGCGGGGAGGGGGCACCAGCACGGGGTGTTTCAGACCTGGCGCAGGGAGATTGGGGTGAAAAAAGCAAGAGAGAAGGGAAACCACAAACATCCCAACTCTGCCTTGCAAAGTCCTTGAGCATCACCAGGGCTGGGAGCATCTCATCTTCCCTCGGCGTCAGTGGTGCTAGTTCCCCTGGCCCCTGCTCTGCCGGGGCAGCCTGGCTTTCCAGCATTTTCCAGAGCCCATCCTGCGGCATCGGCAGCCTGCAAACCATTCTGCAAAGAGCCATTCCCAGTGGCGGGTAATTCACCGTGGCGCCTCGGGAAGGAGAGCAGCCCTGGCCGGAGCTGCCGCGTTCCTGCTTGCAGGCGAGGCAGTGGGAAGCTTCGTGGTCCTGCTTGACGGGCAAACAGTATTCTCAGAAATGAGTTTTTGCTCGAATTTTGGAGAGAAAAATGTAGTCTGACTCAGCCACAAAGCATGGAAAATTTCAAGCAGGCCATCGCTGTGTGGCAAAAAGTGTACTTGGGCTGCAGGAATAAGGGGGGTTGCATTGTTTTGGCTGTTAAATCCAAAACCCAGGGGAAAAAAATCACTTTGGGTCGACCCAAAATGAACCGTTCTGGATAATTTTTCCAAAACAAAAAAGTGTTGCTTGAACAGGAGCAGGCCCTTGGTTTTATCCTACTGATGCTGACTACATTTCTGGAGGAATTACAAGTGAAAAGCTGCAAAGTTCTTCTAAACCCACAAAAATGGAGAAGGAACACTTTGCTGATGCCAAGATAAGATGTTCCTCGTCCTTGCGAATGGAGCCCAAATTCCCAAATTACAGTCTCTGAAACCAGAGATTTCGGTGGATAAACTATTGGTGTGAATTCCAGCCTGGCTGCCTGAGCCGGGATGCCGGGGATCGATCCATGACAGGGTCTGCTCTTCCTATGTAGAATCATAGAATCCCAGAATCATAGAATCCCAGGTTGGAAGGGATCTCAGGATCCCCTGGTCCAACCTTTCTAGGCAAGAGCCCAGTCCAGACAAGATGGCCCAGCACCCTGTCCAGCTGAGGCTTCAAAGTGCCCAATGTGGCAGAGTCAACCCCTCCCCTGGGCAGATTATTCCAAGAGTTGACTGTTCTCATGGGGAAACATTTCCCTCTCCTGTCCAGTCAGAATCTCCCCCAGAGCAACTTGTGTCCATTCCCCCTTGTCCTCTCCATGGGACTCCTTGTGACAAGGGAGTCTCCATCTTCACTGTACCCACGTGGAGATGAGATCGCCTCTGAGCCTCCTTTGCTCCAGGCTGAACAAACCCATCTCTCTCGGCCCATCCCCATATGGCTGAGAGACGCTTCCCAGCCCTTGGGTCACCTTGGTGGCCCTGCTCTGGGCCCCTCCAGCCTGCCCACAGCTTTTTGTACAGTAGGGACCAGAACTGCACACAGGATTCCGGGTGGGGCTTGGCCAGCACTGAGCAGAGTGGGATGAGGGATCCTGTAATCCTGATGGTGATGCCCTTGGTGATGCGCCCCAGCATCATCACCCAGAGGATGCAGAACACTGAGCAACCTTTATTTTGTGAGCTGCTACCACCGGGTGGGAGGCCATGGTCCTCTGGCCAGGGCAGCAACTCGATTTGCTCGTGTCGGGCTGCTGACCCTGCCGGCTTTGCCTGCGGATCCAGTTCTGGAGCTGGGAAGTGGAGGCAGGGTCAGTTATCGACATGCAACACCGGCTGTGACTCTGGTTGAGGGGAGCAAGGGTACAGGGCCCCCACTGGCAGCATGTTAGGGGGTGCAGCTCATGACACCCCTGCTTGCCCCACCTGGAACGTGCTTTTCTGTTGTGGCGCCGGTCCCAGCAGAGCTGTCCTGTGCCTTTGCACGCCCAGTTCTGAGCGAGTCACCAGCCTCGGGGGGCCACAAACATTCCCTGTCCTCCTGGCACAGGCTTTTCAGCCTAATTTTGGTGCCTGTTTTGGCAGGGTGCAGTGCTGAGCTCCCTAGGGGCTCTCACCCAGGCAGGATCCGGCCCATCGTCTCCCGCCCTCCCTCTCCCCACCCTCCTGGCTCAGCTTTGACTGCCCTCCCCGTGGTGGGGTTTGGCCAGGGAGCCCCATTAGTCCTTGTGGATGGCTCCTCTCGCCCTCCCTCAGCAGGACCAGAGCTGCTCGGGGCGGCCTGGGGTCTGGGGCAGCCCCACGCCCCGTCCCCTGCCTCGGGGAGCGTTCGGAGCCACCTTGTGCTCTGCTTCCCCGGCGCCGCTTGTGCAAGTGGCTTTGGAAGCAGGAGAGAATTACAGCAGGAAGAAATCACCACACGACTCTGGTGGGAAAAGATATTATCCTGCGTTGCTAGCGAGACCGGCCGTCGGCAGGTAGGGCCCGGAGGAGAGCTGCGTTGCAGGATGATCGCTGATAAGATGCCGGGTCCTGCTCCGATGGCCTCGGGAGAGGCAAGCGCTGCGCTGTGAAGCTATGGAAACGGCCAGCTGGGTGCGGAGCTGTAATTGGGCCGCTCGCATCGCGGCCGCGCAGGCAGGTACGCCCGGCGCTTTTGTGTGCACGCACGCTGGGAAGAGCGGGGCTACGGGAACGGCCATGCAGAAAGTTGCTCCGTTGGAAGCAGCGGCTCTGCCGGCAGCTGCCCCCCCGGCTGGCGCCCCCCTCCCCGGCCTCCCACTCTGCCTTTGAGTCACCTCGGCAGCGTGATGGCCGCGTCTGCCCTGCGCGAAGGTCACGCTTAAAAGCATTGGACATGGCTGGGCGTGGAGGTGGAAGAGGCACCGGCAGAAGTCACATCGCGTTGGAAGGAGTTGCGGCCAGGGCGAACCTCCCCAGTGCGCCCCCCGAGGAAGGGGGCTCCCACGGCCCTTTCATTACGTGCCAAGAAACGTAAGCCCAGAGGTCCGTGAAATTGTCAGGATGTGTGAAATCAGGCACCGCCGGGCAGCTCTCCCGCACGACCGTTTTAAATATTTAATGCGTTGATTATACAACATTTGGATTGTGGCGCTGGTGTGGGCCCAGACCTGGGGCTTTGGGGGCGGGGGGGGGGAGTGGGGGGGTTGGGGTTTGGCTGCCCTGGGCTCCTGGCAGCCGCCGCTGTGCCGGCGGGAGGGGGGGCGGTGGGGAGGCAGGGCGGGAGGCACTCGGGCTGCGAGTCGCTCCTGCTCGGGAGCCTCCGAGTGACAAACGCGCTCAGGAGCAGGAATTCATTCCTGTAAATATGTTTGCATTATTTATTTTAAGCATTTTTATAAATCATAATAGGAGAGACATCTGCTGTTAAAACTGCAAACTGCATTCGTGCCTAGGGCAAGGCAGGAAGAGGCTTTTCCCCGGGAAAACCCGGCAAACTTTAGGGAGCAGCGCGGGTTCGGGGGGAGCGGGGGGGCGGCAGTGCGGGTGTACTTTGCTGGTGTGAATTAAGCACCCAGCCCGCCCGCTCCTTCCTGGGGTCCTTCCCCAAATGCCTGCAGCCCTCCCCACCTCCTCCAGCCCACTGGCTTTTGACACCTCTTTATATGAAGCTTCATCACGAGGATGACGCCTTGCTCCCGCTTTCCCGACGGCCAGAGCCAGGACTGAGCCACCCTGCCTCGCCGTTCAGCTCCACCGGCACGCGTGGGGGCCAGGGCCTCCCTCTCCCTTGGTGTGGCAGCCGGGGCTGGAAGGGGGGCTGGCACGTCCCTGCAGGCAGGGCTCCCAACCCATGGCACAGCACATCCCCGCCCTGAGCCCGGTGGCATTTGCAGGTCCCGCCAGCCGAGAACTTCTGGAGATGGCGGTGGCTGGTTCTGGGCAAGGGGAGGAGGATGCGCGTGACTCTGACTCACTGCGTCGCAAGATGAATTGCTGGGCGGCGCGGGAGGTTTGTCACTGCCACCCGCGCCTCGCTGCGCCTCACCTCTGGCTGGGGCTGCCGCCTGGCTCTGCCTGCCATCGTGCCGCCCCGCAAGTGTGGGGGGCCACGGCCGAGCCGGGGGAGGCAGGGGGAAGTCATCTCCCCCCTTCACACCCCAGGGGCAGCCCCATCCATCAGTTCAGGCGGTCCGGGGGGTGGGGGGTCTCCAATCTGTGGCTTGACCGGGTCACACCATCCTGTGCCTCGGTCCCCCGTTCCCTCTAGGCAAGTGTCGGCTGAGCCAGGCTCTCGCCACCACGCTTGGCTCCTTCTTTTCAGTGAGCCCACCATGGGGAGCGGGTGGCAAATCCGCTCTGCAGGGCTCATCCAGACATCTCCATCCTGACGTCCGCAGCCATCCCATCCCCCAGCACTGACAAGTTCAGTGATGAACAAAATCTTTTGCATAATCAATAATTAACGTCCAAGGTTTCCAAGAAGCTAATTAATCTCTTGGTGAATGGCAAAATAATTATTTAGAATAAATGTAGGTGTTTTCAAGCCAGGTGAGCAGAGATTCATGCTCAACCCAGGCTCTTCTATCAGCCCGTGTCCTCTCTAACCACCCCTGGAGAGCTTCTTGCTCCAAGCGATGCTATTCATTGCTGGGGAGTAGACAATATTGATCAGAGATATTTGCCTAATGAGATCATACCTGCTTTCCAGCACAGGCAATGAGTGACTCCCCAAGGTCTGGCGCCCTTTGGGTGAGCTTGCAAGGAGCTCAGGTGTCTACCTGGGCCTTGCCACTCTGCGGTGAGCAGGACTGGGCTTGTGTGGTGAGCTCAGGTCGGCCCCAGCCACGCAGCCCTGGCTCAGAATGGGAATACTGGAGGCAGGGAACAGGTCTTCACTGGGATGCATCAGAGCATCCACTCCCAAAAGATGGGAAGTGCAGCGCATAAACCATTCAGGCTCCAGGCTCAGGCCAAGGTTTGGGAGGATTTTGCTGGGTCACTGGTTTTGGATTCAGGGAATCTCACAGGCTTCATCCAGTGAAACATCCCATCCCCAATAAACTCCTACTGGGGAAACCGCCACCAGGTTCTCCACGGGCTTCAGCAGCAGCTGAGCTTGGGTACACCAGCCCTGGGATACAGCTTTGCTCCAATGTCAGATAACGGGGACAGGGGGGTTGCAAAGCCCCTGGAACACCGGTTTCTCCCTGTGACTTTCGGGGAGCCGACGTGGCTCTCCCCTTTTGTAGGCCCATGAGGTCTGGCAGATAAATCCCATGGCAGAGATGCCACCATGGCTTCTGGCTGCTGAGCGGGAACGGGGCTTTGTAGGTCTCCTATCAGGTCTCCAACAAACACGTATCTGCTCTGCCTCCGTGCTGGGCGTTGCTCGGGTTCAGGCTTGCTGCAGGCCATTTACGTGCTAGCAGGCGATGAATTTGCTCTCCCCAGCACTGGCTCCTCAGCTCATCCCAGAATAGCCAAGTCACTGACTCGTGGCTCGTTCTGAATGATTGCCAAGCAGCTGCAGCTGTCCTTGACTTTATCTCTGCTCTAGTGTGGCTTTGCCCAGCTCCACAAGTTCACACTAGGAGACTCCACTCCCCCTTCCCAGAATAGAAGACATCCAGGGCCCAGCGTCAGCAAGTTTAGCAGCTGTGGGAAGCGTTATCCTTTGAGCAATCAGTAATTAGTCCGGTTGAAAGGCCAGAGTCCTTGTGGCTAATGAGTAGCTTGAGATGAGACCTACGATCTCCTGACCCTATTTAAGTCTTGCTGGTGATTTCCAAAGATTTCCTGGCTTGCTCGTACCTTTGTGCTGGCTCACAAATGGCCTTCTCTCATGGAGCTGGTCCTCTCCGACAGAGCCAAAGCTCGTGGTCAGCTCTCGCCCAGTCAGCTCTGGTTATTTTCTGTTCCTCCTCAAGCTGCTGGCTCCCCATGCTGCTCTCAACCACCCATTCCCATCACACTTTTACGTCCCTGCTCACTTACAGTTTCCCGCCGACCTGTCCATGGCTGCCAGGTCTACCTAGGCCTGCTACCTCTGTGACCCAGCGTTGGCCTCGGCCAGTGCTTGTTGAGGAGACGTCGTAGGGATGCTGCCGTAGGCAGAGAGACTGATGGCTGATGATGCCGATACACGTATCTGCTTCTGGTTGGGTGGGGGTCAGGCTCTGCTCCCAGGGAACGGGCGATGGGACGAGGGGAAACGGCCTCAAGTTNNNGGGAACAATTCCTTCCCCAAAGGGCTGTCAGGCGCTGGAAGGGGCTGCCCAGGGAAGGAGTCGAGTCCCCACCCTTGGGGGAATTTAAAAGCTGGGCAGACAAGGTGCTTAGGGACAGAGTTTGGGGGTGGGATGGCAGGGTTAGGGGAATGGTTGAGCTTGGGGATCTGAAAGGGCTTTTCCAACCTAAACGACTCCACAATTCTATGATCAATGTAGTGGTGTCTCCAACCCCTCTTAATCCTGTCTTCAACCTGGAAAAAAACACAGCTCACCTTCTGAAGAGGCTCAGCTACGTGAAGGACTGAGGTTTGGGTTTGGCTTGTGCTGAGGGTTTAGATCAGAGCACAGGTCCGATGGTTCAGGCAGGGAAAGGTTGATTGGGCAGCGCTTGCATTTCTGTGCAGGTGCTTATTGCGTTCAGCCACCGGTTCCTGCAGGAGTAGCATGGAAAAGGAAGGCACGGTGAGATTCATGGGTTTACCTGAGACCTACCAAGCCTCCTTTTCCATCATTTTACCTAACAAATATCTCTGCTTCCCAGGAGAAAGTTGAGCTCTTACAGAAATGGCTTTTGTTCCTCCAGAGGTGTTCCAGGCTGGGAGTATTCATAGCTTGGTGTTATCGTGCATTGGCAGAGGGATGGGAACATCTTGGACTGAGCTAATTCAGTTGATTTATCGTTCCTGATTCTTAGAGCAGTCCAGGGTGTGATGGGATGCGATCTGCTCATCTGCCTTCATGTTTAGTGGGACGGGAGTGAAGAGGATCTGGGCAGCCGGGGGGGAATCCTGCATCCGCTCAGTGGGAAAGGATGGCAAGAACAACAGCGGTAGCAAGACATTTATCCTTGAGAAGGGAAGGACTCGGGGGGACCTAATAGCAACCCTCCAGCACCTACGAGGAGGTTATCGAGACGATGGAGCCAGACTCTTCAGAGCGGTGCATGGTGAGAGGAAGAAAGACGCTGGTATAAGTTGAATTAAGAGAAGTTCAGACTGGTGATAAAGACACCTTTTTCTCCGCGAAGGCAGTCATGCGTCATCAGGTTGCCTGGAGAAGCTGTACAGTCTCCGTCCTCCGAGGTTTTCAAGCCCCGCCTGGACAACGTGATCTTACAGCTGACCTTGCTTTGAGCAGGAGGTTGGACTAGAGACCTCCTGAGGTCCCCTCCAACCTGAAGTGTTCTGCAACACATGATGAGGTCAACAGAGATGAGCTCATAGGAAGGGCACTGCTCCAGGAGCGCCCCACCTCCTCACGTGATTGACTCCAACAAGCAGCTATTCGAATTCCCAAAGGCTGGAATTAGGTGGCCGAGGCATGCCTAAGGCCAGGGATCGCCACGCACTGACTGCTGCTGTTCTTGGGCTGTTTGGAGTTTCGTTGGAGATCGTTTCACCGAGCTGTCCATGGCATTGCCGTATGAGGCAGTCGGTGGCATCACAGGTGCAGTAAACACACGGCAGCGTGAGGAAGGGGTCAGGTAGGCTTGGCCAACGACTGGTGCACCAGGACACTACGGCCTGAGGAGCAATGGGTCATGGAACCATCGTGTGCTTGCTGGCCCTAGGTCCCTGAAGTCTGGTCTTGGGTAGCAGGGGTTAAATTAAGTCACAGTGCTTAGGGATAAAGCAGTGCCTGGAGAGAAAGTGCTCATAACCCCTCTGGGAAAGGGGAGATTCATAGGGTCTCTTCTACCTTCCCACAAATGGCTGACAGCAGCCCTCTTCTGCGCCAGGATCTGATAGAGCCCGTACCCCGCCCATGGCATCTCCTGGGCACGTGTCCCATCCCAGGACCTGCCCAGGTACCAGCATGCAGCAGAAGGAGACTCACAAGGTCTGGCAGCCCGAGCCAAATGGATGCGGTGGGATGCACAGAGATGCGATTGCGCCGTTTCTCGCTGTGCTGCAGGCCAGCCTGGAGCGCTCCGGCCTCCGGGGGAAGAGCGGGAGGTGGCGGTGGCTGAGTCAGTGCCTCCAGGCTCAGGCTCTCATGGAAAACCTGCAGAGCACAGGGGCTGGGAAGGCTGGGATGCGATGCGCAAGGCAGCAGTGGTTTCTCCCTCTCTGGTTTCCGTGACCTCTTTGCAAGGCAGCTTTTGGCTTTCACATCCTCTCCGGCTCCGCTGGCTACGTTAAAATGAAATTGGCTCTAGGAAAATGCCCCAGCTCCACATGCACTTCACCCCTGAGGAGGCAGAGGGGTCTAAAACCCCAGTGTGCTGGGCGTTTGCAGGGCAGACACCCACCAGTGAGGCCAACCTCACCTTGGGGACACTGGGGGTTCCTCCAGCTCACACAGCTCCCCCCTTCAGCACAGCTCCCCTGCGGGACGTGTGCTGCTTTGGCTGGGGAATGCTGGTTCTTTAGCAACTCGACGTCCAGAAAAACCTGCAGTCACACAACTATATATAGCCCAAGAGAGGCCGTGAATATGGTGACGCAGTCTGGAAGTGGTTCCTGGCTGTTCTCCAGCTGCTGGGAGCAAGGCATGTGGCTTTTTGCTTTTGCGGGGCAGCGGTGTGCAGGGGAGGTGGGGGCCAGGGGGCTGGCAGCGTGACGGGCTCAAGAGGGGGCTTCATCCTCATCTGGCTCCGAGAGCAGGCTGGTGGGGTGAGCCAGCAGATGTGATGCCATGCATGGTGGCTGGGGCTTGGAAGGGGTTTCGGTGGTATCACAACCCAGCCCAGGCTGCACTCAGCTGAAGCTTCCTGGTATAGGTGGGACTTGGAGAAGCTCTGAGACTTGTGACATTTCATTTGGTGTGGCTGGGGACCCCCTTTACCCCCAAAGCAGGGGTGAAGGCTCTCAGTGCTGGGAGTCCTGGGAGAATCACAGGAATGGCTCTGATCTCCCCCCTGGTTTCCTCTGGCCTGAGGACCATAGGGTCTCCTGGGCTGCGAGACCTCAGCGGGGGGGTGTGCACAAGATGTAGCCACCAGTGATGGCTCCAGCAGGGCCAAAGCAGACGGAGCAGAGCACACCCAGCCCCGCCAGCCCCACACATCGCTCTGGGGGCAGCCAATGATGTGGTGGGGACCTCGGGCTGGAGACAGGGCTCAGCGTGTGCCTCCCTCCCGAGCAGGTAGTGGGATAGAGTCAGCGGGGACTGACACGGTGCTAGGCACCGTGCTCGTGCTGAACCACGGGGGTGTTCAGGCTCGGCCACCGCTGCAGAGCGGGAGCTGCTGGGAGCATCCCCAGGCAGGAGCCACACTCTGGGCCCTTTGCCCTGTCCCCATGGCAGTAGGAGGTCTCCAAAAGGAGATGGGACATGGGATGGGACGTCTCCAGTCTGGCCTCCAAACCAGCCCTTGCCACCTCCCTGGCCTGGGGACTGGACCCCACGCTGGAGAGGATCTCGGTGCTGACAGCTCCAGCATCATCCTCCTTCCTTGCTCGGCTGGCTGCCCCTGCCAGGGGTCCTTGCTGCCCCTCGGGCACGTGGAGCCCCCTGGGCTGGGCACTGCATGCGGGACGGTGAGAGCTGCAGGGCTTCAGCCTTGCTCACGACCCAGAGCCGCCTTGGTGCCTGGCTGCCAAGCGGGAACATCTGGGGCCCTTCCCAGGCCAAATCCTGGGTCAGTTTGACAGCATTCCGGCCAATCTCTGCTACTTAGAGCCTTTTGGGGCATACCTGAGGGTGTTCATACCCTGCATCCCCCCAGGTGGCTCACCTGGGTCAGGCCCTCAGTGCGCACCCCAAAGGGGGAAACCTGGCCTTGGCCCCTGCTGCAGCCCGACTGCGTGGGGGGGCCTGCAGGGAGCCAGCTCTGTGCCCGCCTGTGCCAGGGGAAAGGCAGGGTTCTGCCAGAGCAGCCCCCCACCTCCGGGGTGTGCTGGGAGCTGCAGCCCGCGCCCAGGGACATGCAGCCCTTGTCTGCAGGTTGCTTTTCCCCAGACAGATCCCCTTCGCCACGATAACCACTTGATTGTTGTTAACACTGGAACCTACTGATGGGAATCGGAATCCGCTTCTGGTCTGCTCCACTGTGGCTCTGAATGATTCTCGTGCCCAGGGAACCTGCACAAGGCTGGGGAGGGCAGCGATAAACCCGGCCCACTGTCCTGGGTGGTTCATCATGTGGACAGCCCCAGTAGGCAAAGAGCGCCCTGGAAGGCAAAGCACGGGGCAGGGTTTAATGCACCTTGTAGTGCATTCCGCAGGAGCAGCCCCGGCCCTCCTCACTGATGTTTGGATGTGTACGGTCAATGTTATGGGAAAAAAGTGTGGGAGAAGTGGGTGACTAGCACCCAGCTAGAGCAACGGGACCACGTGCCCTGTCCCCATGCGTCCTCTTTTCTTTGCTCCGGCAGCGGGAACTGGGTCCAGCTTGCCTCTTCCCCACCCGTGCAGAGATGCAGAGCTCCAGAATATTAATCCCTAGGCTTTACAGCACTGAGGCGTGAGCACTCGGAAGCAAACAGCTCTGCGGCACGGGAATCTATACCCAAATGCTCCATATCATATCGTACAGCATATGTCTAGAGACAGGCCAACAAATTTAGACCTGAAAATGTGTATAATTGCCAGGCAGGACCGAGGCTGGAAGAGCTTCAAAGACAGCGGAGTGGTGGTGCTCCGCGCCTCAAGTGCAGTGGGACAAACCCTGCCCTGGCACGCCGGTCCCAGCAGCGCCCAAAGGTCGGATCCAGCTCGCTCCAGAGCCTGCTTCAGCCGCGAAACTCGCACTGCTTAAGTATTTGTTGGTTTGGCTCAAAAATAGAGCTTGCCGGGTTTAGTGTGATGCACAATACTCCCATACAGCTCGCTCGCTCTCTTCCTGCTGTCTCTGCAGCTTGGTTTTTTCAGTGCATTGCCTGGAAACTGCCCTGCAAAAGTGGAAAACGCCGTCGCTGGCAGAGGATCTTGCTTGGGACCACGAGTCGTAGCTGGGAGCCGCGTGCAGGACTGGTCGCGGGGACTGGTTCCCCCACAGAGCCAGCCCCTGCCCATCCCAGCCCTCGGCGTGGGTCCCCAGGTGGCGACGCCATCGCCCGCTGCTCCAACGCACCCTCGTCCCCGTGGTGTCAACCACCCTGGTGGCAACCAAGCTGGCCGGTCCCCAGGGCAAGCGGCCTGGGGGGGTTAGGTGGCCTGAATGGCTTGCACGGGCTGCAGGGTGGCCTCAGAAGGGACCTGAACTGTGGTGTGACCTGCCCCAGGGGGGGCCTGGCTGGGTGCTGTCCCTCCCGATGGCACGAGGCTGTCAGAGGGCTCCTGCCCACTCTGGGGGCTGCACCACTGGCAGAGCAATGCCCGGGAAGGTCAATGTCAGCCCCCCCTGCCCTGCCTCCCACCGCCTTTGCTCTGCGGGATGTCCCCCCAGGTCCTTTCTGGCAGTGTCACCAGCCATGTCCCCGAAGCCCCCTCCCTGCAGCATCGCCTCCCCGGTCTCCCGGTCCCCACTGCCAGCCCAGTGGGGAGCGCTGGGGGCTCTCCCGAGCCCTTATTTGCTTTTGGAAGCCAGGTGAAACCCAGTGGTTTTTAGGATCTGTGTTGGCAGGGAAGAGCAAGCAGATGGTGCCCTAAAATCCCCGTGCCCCGAAGAGTGAGCTAGCGATCATTTTTGAAGCTCTCGAGATATTTTTTTTCCAGATCCTTCTGAGTCTGGCAAGGACTATAATTGCAGCTTGGACTGGCTGGAGAGGGCAATACCCGGATGGGCTCCCTGCCTTTCAGGCTGTAATTGGGCCCTGGCGATACAAAGCACAAAGCTTTTTCCTTCCTGTTTGCTGAGCTCCCTCTGCGAAACCTTCCCCTGCCTGTGCTGTGCATGCTGGAAAATATGTAAATACCAGGGCACATGAGAATTACTCCCTCGTGCCTGCGCCACGTCTGAAATACCCATTAAAAATATATGTTCCAAAAAGAGCACCTCTGCACTGAAGCACAAGCTCTCCTGGCAATGGGGGGGCCGTTTGAAGGGAGCGAGATGGAACGGATCAAAGAGTTTTGCCGCACACGTCGTCGGGAGAAGGGACGACGTGGCCGTCCCAGCTAAATTAGCAGCAGGAATGGGGGTTTTGGAGGCTACACAAAATCAATAGGACTATCTGGAAACACCTGCCACTCAAGCAGGGGATTGTAATTCAGCGGCGGGGCCTGCAGCGCTGTGCGGCGGCTTGGCCAGCCCTGCCAAACCCGGGGGGCAAAGCAGCCTTGGGGCCTTGGGGGCTGCCCCAAGCCGGAGACAGGCAGGGAGGACGGAGCAGGCGGGTGAAGGGGCTGCCGGGGCACAGGCTCGTGCAGCAATAAGAGGCACTACCAAGGAGCCTCGAGGGCTTTCATCTCCCCCAGCCTGGCTATCTCAGTCTAGCATGGGTGTGATGGGGCTCCGGTGGCATCATCTCCCTGACCTCTGCCCGTCAGGTCCCGTCCCCGCTTGGGAGCCCGGTGCCACGTGCATCCTCCCGGCCCCATCCCTGCCTCCTGGCCTTGGGCGCCCGGGGAGCTAAATATGCATAAACCTGCTGCAAAATCTCCCCTTCGTCTTGGAGGGGGACATTAAATTGTCCTGGAGATCCCCAGGTGATATAGGAGCCCAACCTGGGTTTTCTGGGGAACCTGACGGGGGGGCTCGGAGGGTCTGGGCGATGCGGGCTGGTGGTGCCTCCGGTCCTGGTCTCCTCCAGAAATGCCCTTGGGATGTGCCTGGGGCTGGGGGAGCCACTGGGCAGCAGCTCCACTTCTCCAGGCTGGGCACCGGGATCTCTCGCAGCTCCAGCCAGTGAGAAAGGGCAACCCACAGAGACGTTTTCTTCTTCTTCAAAGGAACTCAGTGTTTGGCTGGAGCTTTCAAAGGAGATTTAAAAAGAGAAGATAAAAAAAGGAAGTTAAAAGCTGCCCAGTGAGGGGTGGAAACGGGAACGTGGGGAGAGATCAGGGGCAGTGGAGCGATGGCAGAACACCGCCCAGAAGTGGCGAGTAGCGGGGAGAGGATGAGGAGAGCCTTCATCATGCGCCTGTCCAGCCGGGGCATCCATTCCCATCCTTCAGCATCCCTGTCTGCCCCGTGTCTCTGCACCTCCCGGAGAGCCCCGACCTGGTGAGCGGAGTGGGGCTGGAGGCAGCTCCGGTGGGCGCCCTGGCGGGGAGCGCTGCCAGGGGAGTGGGACCAGTGGCGTGGGAAGGGTGGGATGCAGCGGGGATGCAGAGTGAGACACCGGGAGGGAAAATGTTAATCAACCGCAGTGCCTCCCTGAAAGGAGCCAAATGTAAATGAGATAATTAAGCTATTATTTAAAGCCGGGAGACGGTGGGGACAGGCCCGGGGTGGCCGGACTGCATTTTAATCAGCTGCCTGGCTGGGGCTGGTGAGCCGGTGCTTGGTCCCTGCCTCTGCCTCCCCGCCATTGCTGCCAGGCTCCCCCGGTGCCACCCAGCCCCTCCGCCAGCTGTGGGGCTGGGGCCACCCCGTCCCCAGCCGCTGCATCCCACTGCCCTGGGAATCTGGCCTGGGATGAAGGCTCTAGGGGTGGGTGAGCCTACACCCTTGTTACCACCATGCTGTGGGGTTTTGGTTAGGGGCTGCAGGAGCCCTCGTGGTGCCTCAGTTTACCCACTCTCACTATTTCGGGTACTAAAACCCAGTGATGAGGATAAAGAGTAGCAGTGAGGATAAACCCACCCAAGGAAAAGTAGAACATAAACGCTCCAGCGGCGTTGGCTGGGCTGACCTCCAAAGGCAGCAACGGGGCTCTGGGAGCTTCTTTTTAACCGTCTCGCATGGAGGTACAAGGTGACCAGACAAAATCTAAGGAATCGCCCTGGGGCTCAGTTCCCCCACCTCTGGAAGCAGCGCTGAGCTTGGGAGAAGCTCTCAGCTCCGTGGGGAGCTCCGGGGTCACTTGTGAGTGGTGGTGAGCCAGCCAATGTGGCAGGAGGGGATTTTCTTCCTGCATTCCTTTGTTTTGGTCCAGAATGGAAAAGAAAACCACATCCAAAGCCACCCACGACAAAGGGGCGTGAAGCCGTTCCGGTCACCGGGACCGATGGTGGAAGATCCGGTTCCTGGAAGCGGAGACCTGTGAAGAGCAGGGAGCAAATGGGCGGTTGTTCGCTACCTCTTCTCGTATGCCAGCTGAGTCTCAGCAGGGGCCAGGTTCAAAAGAACCCTGAGGAGGAGACGTTTGCTCTGCAGAGGATCCCAAAGAGGAGCTCCTCGCTGTGGGGGGTGGGTGTGGGTGGGGGCTCCCTCTTCATGTGGGAGGTGTGAGAGGGGGGGAGACGGAAGGAAAAAGCCCATGGAGAGCTCTTAAGCAGCACGGCAGCACCTCTCCAGTGCAGAACCCCCCGCTCCATGAACGTCTGGAGATCAGAAGAGCAAGGAGGCATTGCACACCCCAGCCACATCTGAAATCTCTTCCCAGAGACCCAGCATCGGCCCTGATGGAAAGGGGGGACCCGGTTAGAGGAGCATCTCCCGTGTGCCTCTAATACAGCCCTTATCTTTTAAGAGGCTTTCCTATTGTATGGTTAAAGAGTAAATTAAAAGCCTGATCCAGAGTGGCTTTCAAGTACCTTACTCTTATTTAGGTACCAAATTCCTGCAATTTCCATTCCTTTGCAGAGCCGGGCCCTTAAATCCTGAAGACACTTCAGAAAATGCTATCCAGCACCCCCTCTCAGCAAAGGGTGACCCCAGCACCCTTCTACCACCAGCCCGCAGACCCCAGAGCACCCAGCGGCTGGCGCCTGGCCACGCACGGAGCGGTCTGGGGGGGCTGCGGTGCCGGGGGGGGGGGGGGGGCTGCAGAGCATTCACTCCCAAAGCACGCTGCCGGGGCGCAGAGCTCCGACCCAGCCGAGCGTGAATCCAGCCTCCCCCTGCCGTGTTTGCCGAAAGCAGCAGATTTTCCCTCCTTCCCGGCTGGCTGCAGCTGCCTCCCCTCTCCCAGGCCTGGGGCAGGACTTCAGGTGCAAACTGGCTCTAAATGATGGGCACCACCGCTGCAGTTGTGCTGCCTTTTTATTCCTGTGCTCAGCGTGTTCATGGGCAAGCCTTGCCTTTGCACCTTCCGGATTAGGGAACAGGCTTGCATGGGTTTCTCCTCCCCTTCCCCCTCCCCAGCTCTCGGGGCGAGGTGGGTGCCGTCGCCCTTACCGGTGTGGTCCTTCGGGGTACGGTCACGGGCTGTATCCAGGGCTCAGATCTCCGTGGCCTGGGGCAAGATCACACAGGTTTGGCTTGGCAGCTATGCTGGGAGCGCTTTATAGCTCGGAAACCATTTGAGGAACGAAGAAAGCAAATCCCATGTGATTTGCACAGCCAGGCCCATTGCAGTGAGGAGGTGATGCTAAGCCTGGAGCCGCATGTGGCGCAGGGGCTGCAATGCCATCGGATGGTGTGAAACAGGGAATATGGGAGGCAAAAAGGGTGGCGCTGGGTGGTTTATTTGCCATAGGAAACACTTTGAATTTCTTTTTTTTTTTTTTTTTGCCTGATATTCACAGGCCAAAATGCCTTTCTCTGAGCCTGAGCGCCCTGTGCCTCAGTTTTCCTGGCCGTGACCTAGCGATGACAGCCCAGCGGCGCAGGAAGGTTTGTGCCTCTCTCCCCTAAGGCAGCGCAATGGCCAGAGCACCTGGCTGGGGAGAAACTCCGCACCTGCCTGGCTTTCACCCCCATTCCGGGGCCGAGCACTTTCCAAACTGCTGGTGAGCGTGTTGCAGGAGCACACCTCTGCGCGTGCGGGCGGCCAGTGGAGATGCTACAGGGAGCACGGACACACCCTGGCACTGCCAGCCCCCGGGGCCAGCAAAAAAACCCATCCTGCACTGAAGGAGACCCTGCAAGAGCTCCGAGGAAGCCTGGCAGCGCCTTGGTCTCTCCATCCATGACGGAGCCATCCAGGGTGGGCAAACCCTCCTTCATAGAATCATAGAATCATAGAATCATAGAATCATAGAATCATAGAATCATAGAATCACAGAATGTTTTGGGTTGGAAAGGACCCCTAGAGGTCACCCAGCCCAAACCCCCTGCAGGGAGCAGGGACACCTTTAACCAGATCAGGTTGCTCACAGCCCCATCCAACCTGGCCTGGAATGTTGCCAGGGATGGGGCATCCACCACCTCTCTGGGCAACCCGTGCCAGGGTTTCACCACCCTCATTGTAAAGAATTTCTGCCTTATCTCCAGTCTAAACCTACCCTGCTTCAGTTTAAAACCATCATCCCTTGTCCTGTCACAGCTGGCCCTACTAAAAAGATTGTCCCCACCTTTCCTGTGGGCCCCCTTTAAGCCCTGAACGGCCGCAATCAGCTCTGCCCGCAGCCTTCTCTTCTCCAGGCTGAACAAGCCCAACTCTCCCAGCCTGGCCTCATAGGAGAGGGGCTCCAGCCCTCAGATCATTTTTGTAGCCCTCCTCTGGCCCCGCTCCAACAGGTCCATGTCCTTCTTGTGCTGAGGGCTCCAGAGCTGGGTGTAGGGCTCCAGGTGAGGTCTCCCCAGAGCAGAGCAGAGGGGCAGAATTCCCTCCCTTGCCGCTGGCCACGCTTCTCCTGATACAGCCCAGGGTAGGGTTGGCTTCTGGGCTGCCGGCGCCCGTGGCCATCTGCTGTCCAGCTTTTCATCCACCAGCACCCCCAACCCCCTTTCGGCAGGGCTGCTCTCGATCCTTTCTTCCCCCAGCCTGTATTGATACTGGGGGTTACCCCGACCCAGGTGCAGGACTTTGCACTTGGCCTTGTTGAACCTCATGAGGTTCACACAGGCCCACCTCTCCAGCCTGTCCAGGTCTCTCTGGATGACATCCCGTCCTTCTGGTGTGTCAACCACACCACTCAGTTTGGTGTCGTCCACAAACTTGCTGAGGGTGCACT
>BOSO01027379.1:8513-30040 GCA_018403395.1 Gorsachius goisagi
AGGCAGAATATGGATGGCTCACAAAGTGTAAATCCAAGCTGGGTAGCAGACCATGGTATTTTGAGAGTCTTCTGTGGAAGACAAAGTATCCCCAGCTCATAAGCTTACACTGCATGTCAAACTGAGGGCCCCCTGCCTCACACAAAGGCAAGGTACCACCAGACACCTCTTCAACAGGATCGAGCCCATGGCAGAAGGGGACATGCCTCACCCTTCCAGGAAAGTCAGGTCAAATGGTGTTTCTGTCATAGTCCAAAGAAAAGGAGATTTCAGACTCTGGTAAATTGTAGGATTAGACTTTATTAACCTAATTTTCTTCTTGCTTGCTGCTGGCCTGAATCAGTCACTAAAGTCATGCCCACATAAGGCTGATAAGTCTGACAGGAGAGTCAGGTGTGAGATTTTAGCATTTGGAATATTAGGTGTATAGGGGTTGGGGGCGGGGGGGAAGCAAGATGATGTAAAGAAACAGTGTGTTCAGAGGGGCTTACGTGTTCCTCAGTGAATTTCCCCTGACAGTTTGCAGAAATACAGTGAGTCAGCTGTCATCATATAATGTATTAGTATAAAACAGTGTAAAAAGGGACAATATGCTTAGGCACCGATTAAAGAGAAAAGGGGAAAGAAAAAAAAAACAAACCACCAACCCAAACAACCAAGCTTTTTGTTGGTGAAAGGGAATTGTGAGAAAGTTTGGAAATGTGCCTCCACTCAACTTCAGGAATTAGTTTTGAATGAGTTGGAAGTATTTTCATTCAGGCTGCAAACCAGCCCAAAGACCACCTGCTGTGAAATAAAGGAGCACAGACCAGCGGTTATTATAGCAATAGCCATAAGTTTATTGCTTATTGGTACTAAACTTAAATCTTAGTAATTTTGAATTACTGAGTTAGCTTAGATTTATGGAGATGCAGGATCATTTAGAACTGCAGTCATTCCAGAAGGGTATATTATCTAAACCAATTTTCTTATAGTGATGCAATTGCAATACCATAGTTACGGTTGTATCAGCGTTTCCATTATAAACTCCTATTTTCAGGGGTTTGTAATTTGACCATAAAAATTCACTCCTTATTGAAACTTGGCATACAAGGTCTGAGAGGAACAACTTTTTCTTTTTTTCAATATTTAAAGAAAAAAAATCTGATCTGTTCAGCCGTTTCCTATGTTCTAGCTCTGCAAACAACAAAACCAACAAAGCAGAATTTGGCTGTTTGACATCCTTCACTGTCCATTTACCATAACTTAGATGAGACCTTGCTTGGTAAGTAGAAGATGGCAAATGGCTCCCGTGTTGTGATGGGGAGAAAAATAAATCATACGCATCTTTGGAAACACTTGGGGGAAAATTTGCACTTCTAGCTTTTCTAGCGTGTATGGATAAGATTTCAAGTGTTTGTAAAACAGCTAAGAACAACTTTTTAAGATTCTCTAGACACAAAAAAGGGCTTAAGTTTTGGAAAGTTAAGTGGTTCACATGATGGTGTGGGCCTTATGAAAACACCTTCTCTGATTTGTTTTTGCTCCTTTAAAAATTTTACTGAGAAACATTATTAATCTCTTTCCACTAAAGAATTCCCATGAATGGAATTTACCTAAAATGTTAATATTTACTAAATTAAGTCAACATTGATTCAATTTGTTAATTTTAATTCTGATTCACTTATTAGCATTACCTCACAAATCAGTTAGCTGATATATTAGCTGAACATTATTTCAAATGTACCTCTCCATCCACTAGAAGGCATACCTTACATTCAGATTAACGTGTTTACAAACGGTGGAGTCTTATTCAGAACCATGTTTAAAAGCAGATTTTTTCCATCTGATCTTAGAATAATGCAGATAAGGTCTGACATTTCAACCAATAGAAAATATATTAGTTTTGGCTTTAGCATTAAATGAAACTAGCAATGATTATTTTGCCTCTGGCCGCTAATTATTACCGTACAGTACTTCAGAAATACTTAAAGCCATGGAGTGTGCAAACCTACAGCAAAGTTCGCAAAGTCACAGTTGGATGAAGAACCTGCAAAGCAATTGCTCTGGCAAAGCCTCCTTTTAATCTCATGGTGCATTTAGCTGAAGCTGAGATTCTGTAAAATCACCCCTATTTAAGCAGTTCTTTGAACTGTGAGATGGACTTGTATTTTTGTTTATTTCTTCCGTGGTTAATAGGCCATTGAAATGGAAGGTTTGGGTTAACCTCAGAAAGGACGCCAGATACCTCTGTTGCTTGAGGGGCTGATCCTGGGCTGAAGGAAGTCAATGACAAAATGTCTATCGATTGCAAAGAATTGAGATTAAACCAGAACCAATAATAATAAAAAACCCCACCGTGTATTGTATTCCTAAAAATCTGAACCTTGATATAATTTTGAAAGTGGAAGTGATGTGATTCTACATTAGGCACACATTTCACACAAGTCTAAAATAAAACATAGGGTGATGTTTCTGATGAGGAATGGGAATGGGTGCCAGCCATAAGTTTTAAGGTACAAATCTCTGCCTGATTTATGTAAATCAGTATTCATTAATGTAGAAAATAGTGAAAACATTTTGTATTATTGAAATGAAGTAATCTTTTTTTAAAGCCTCTAAAACCGCCTCTTATTTATTACTTATTTATTATGAAGGAAATTGGTAAAATATTCAAGTTGGGTAAAAATCTAGGGATAATGTCAGGATTTATTTCTGCTGGCATTTGGATTTTAACCTCAAACATTTAAAGTTACATGCTAGACAGATAATTTACAGTGCTTTCAGTTTACTGTATACAGCCAGCATATCTCAAAACCAAACTAAGATTTAAACCAAAATGAAAGTGTTGCAAAGAAAGTGTTGCATGCAATCCTGAAAAGTGCTGGTAAATTGTGTGATGTTTTGAAAGAGTTGATAGACAACGCCTCCGCTTACTGGCGCTTTTTGTGATGGTTAAAGGTGTGGATGTTTTCAGCACCGTTATTCAAAAGAAATTTTTCTGTAGACTTAAACATGTGACTTTAGTCAACCAAACTTGGCAATCTTGACCTAATGCTAAGCTGTTGAAATATCATATTGTTATCATTATGGCGCTGTATCATTGGCTTTACCACAGTTAAACACTCCTGTGATTATATTGGTGTCCTTGAGAGCAACTGTCAAAGGTCAGCTCTTGCCATGATAAACTTTTTCTTAAAATAGAAAAGATCAACACTGGGTAACACCAAGGAACAATCAGCCTTGCTATTTTATATATGCAAAATCAAGGCTTAGAAGAATTACAAGTTGGAGGGCACCCTTCAGATGTGGAGAATGAATTTTACATCCCACACAGTTCTGTAGGAAAAATAAAGTAGAAATTCAAAGCAGTCTGTTGGTCTTTTTAGCTACCCCAACACCTTGACGAAGGAATTCAGGATTTTTTGTCTCCCTTATTCTGAGTACATTTTGATGATGACATGAATGGAGCTTCAGCAGTGGACTTTGCCACCACTCTATTACATGACAACTCTGTGGAAACCCAGGAGCAATTGTCCCCAGCAGGTGGAATCAGCCTGCACTATCCTAAGTCCATGTAAAATGTACTGAATGTTTTAGACTTCATGGGGTTTCTTTATGCTCTCTCTGATGGCAGTGAGACAGAGGTGAATGACTCAAAATCAGAACTGGCAGAAAAGAGCCTCTAAACCACGATTATTTAAAATTTTCACACTTTTTCCCAAATTCTGATACAAGATGAGAGAGTGAAATAGCAAAAATTTTCACTAGACAAAATAAAACAAAATAGATACTATTTTGGATCAGGTCAAAACCAATGTTTTCGTAATTTTAAAATATTTTGTTTCAGAACTAGGGTTTTTTTACACCTTCTTAAATGGCAAATTAACTCACAGTTTGGAATGTTCTTGAGATAGAAAAATCCTTGAAAATTATGTTTTCTCACACACTGAAAAATTGGCATATCCTAATATTCTGATGAGAAAAAAAAGTTAAAAGCTTCAGTTGTAAAATTCCTGAACAGTATCACTGAAAATATATATAAAATATAAAGGAAAATATATATAAATATATATGTAGGAAAGGTGGGAGAAAAGATATGAACCCCAGGGGTTATCTTTCATATTGCTTGCACCTAGTTTTGGTTTTGCAACTGTCAGTGAGAGGACACTTTCTTTTTCAGGAGTTAATTTAGCTCTTGTTTTCAGGTATTCCATCTTCATTTCTAAAACTGCCGGCTGCCTACCTCCCACATGGAAGATATATTCCCACGCACTACTTGTTTCCGCAGCAAAACAGGGAGCTGAATTCTTACAGGATTTCACCTTATGGGTCTGATGTCTTTTATTCTTGCTTTCCACATTGGACAAGAACAATGGTTTATATTTTATTTTCTTTCATTTTAGTGTTCCTATGCTGGAAGTCATTACTCTGGATTAAAATCTAGGTTAAAAAAAAGGTATGAGAACATTGGCAAAGACAACCATGTTTATCACAGTCAAAGGTACTTATCAGTTGGAGAGCTGGTAAACTTCTAGTGCTCATTTCACAACAAGTAAAAGATCGCATTGATTATCTAGCGAAATAAGGCTTCCTTATAAGGAGCAGCATGGATTTACATTAAGGGATCAATCTATATTAGCAAAGAAAATGGGCCATGGACCTTTCAGTGGAGGGAGATGGCATTATGGAGTGCTACCTGGGACCAGCCAGAGCTGTGTTGAGGAACCTACTGACAAATGGTGGGAATACTGTGGGGCCCAGCTCAAGCCTATGCCTTGGAGCTGGTTTGTTTGTTTATACGCAGTCTGGGAAAATGTGTTCTGTTCTTTTCTCAGTTTTTTGTATTTTAGAAAGAAATAAAACCTTACCAAATGCACTTCACCTGCTTATGCCTATTTCCCCATTTGTTAATGGGCATAAAAATACTGACCTCTTTTGCAAAGATCCTTGAGATCTGCTGATGAAAAATGCTTTATGTCAGCAAAGTTTTTTGCATCAGCATTATGCACATAATAATTTTGAAGGACAATGAAATTAGATCACATAGTCATTGCTAGGGAGTGACGTGAACGTGAATGACTTTGGCACCAGCCATTACAATGTGGAAGTATTGGTGTGATTAGGGCCAATAAAGTTGGAACAACTTTGGTTCTTCCAGCCAAAAATGTGGTTTGCTGGCAAGCAGAAAACTAGCCAGACCTCTGCCAGATACTACATGCACAGCTGTATAGATTCTGTGCCATTGCTGTCCCATCTGTAAAACAGGTCCGCAAATCCAATACTTCATGACTGGACTGAGGTTGAAAGAGAGTTCATTAGGAATTTAAAGAAAAAAAAAAAGGAAGGAGTGATCTGTATCTTGGAACAAGATCTTCAATATTCTTTTTGTCAGATTACCTTAATTCATTTTCCTTTTCATTTATAGAAATCCACTAAGGTGCAAACTACTAGCACTAGTTTATTTATTACTACAGGGATCAGAAACCCTTGTTCTGATCCAGAACTCTACTGAGGCATGGATAGAAAATGCTCGAAAGACAGAGAATCAGCTAGACTGTATTCAATCATCTAAGGAGCTGAGACAAAACACTCCCAGGGAGTGATATATCCAGGGAGCAATATGTGCCTTAGATAACTATTTTAGGAAAGCATCAAATATTTCTGTAGATATATTCTATTTCTCTCTATTCCTGCTAACTAGAGAAGGTGTCTAAATGACCATGGACACAAAGAGAGAATATTCTGGCATTTCTCCCTTCACCCCCTGAGGCCTAGGGTCTGAAGATAAAAAACCTATAAAAATCATGCTGAAGGAAGTTTAGATTGGAGGAAACTGGAAAAAGACAATTACAGAAAATAAGGAGGGAGTAACATGGTTTCAAGAAAACAATCTTGGATTTTCTTGGTCAACTTTGCAGAAAGACACTGGCAGAAGAAAGATGACTCTGGGAAGCTGGTTCTGAGATGTGACTAAAGAGGGTAATACCAAGAGCCAAATTAATTTAGTGGATGGTTTAGGAAGCAGTTCTGAAAAGTCCAATGTGGAGCAGTAGATAATGAACAACTTTATTTATGAAACCAAGTGTGATATAACTTTACACTGAGTGGTCATATGTATTAATAACATGTTCCAGTTTGTTCATTTGTTAGTCTTTGAATAAAGATCTGAATCTGGAATGACAAATACCCCAGCAATCTGATTTAGAGAGAGACCAAACCTTCCTCATAGCATAGTTCAGCAGTGTAAGTTTAGGATTTTTTCCCAGAAGCAACACATATCAGCCTTCAAAAAAACCTCAAATCTGATTATTAGCTTTCTCCTTTGTTCACCTGCTAAGTTCAGAGAGCAGTGGAACCGGTCCTGTATGAAAACATAAGACACAAATTAAGAGGAAACACAACCTAGAAAATGCAGTATAAGAAATGGGCATCTCAGCTTTCCCAATCTCTAAAACCAGAGTTCAACTCCTCAGGGATCTTGTGTTCGCAGGTCATGATATGTTTCCCAACTCATTTTCTTAAGGTAGTCTCCTTTTTTCTGTTCTGGATCCATCTCAAAGACAGATCTTTAATCATTACTTTGTTCAGAAAATTTTAAAATTTATAGCTAAGATATTGAATAGAGTCTTGTTTTGAAGAAATGCTGAAGTAAGATACCATCCCTAGTGGCTGTAAAGGTAGGCCAGCACAGGGTGTCATGAACTGTTATGACCGGGTACCCTTACCTTGCCTAAATTGTTGTCTACATTAAGCGTAAGCAAGTAGATCAAAAGGCAAAACAACTGAACACACAACAAATGGAAAGTGGAATTCATGTTGCTCGCTTCTTTGAGTTAATAAATAAAATCTGCTTGTATTCTAGGCAAAATGGAATTTTCTTGTTCAGCTCAGTCCATTTCACCAGTTGACTTTTGTACTCTTTCAGTGTACTTTTATCCATAGCTATAAATTCATTTTCTTTCAAAGATCTCTCAGTGTTACGACATAGTTGTTAATTTTCCCCTAATTCAGTGACCTTCTGTCCTGTCCACTGATTCAGCCAATCTAAGCTGAACCATTTCTTTACTGGAATCAGTATGTATTTCCCTGTTTGGTTTGTTGGGTTTTTTTCCTGTGCTGAAATCAATATCCAACCAAATGCACCACAGTCCCTCAGTCTGAGATTCGCTTCACTCTGATCCTCTGTTTTTTTCCACCATAAATTTAGATTCAGAATTCCCTGCCCAGTAGGAGAGGGAGGAAAGATGTGTGCTGGTCATTTGCATATTTTAGCAGACAGAGCTGCTTTTACTGTGCAGCTGTCGATGCAGAAGAAATATTCTTTGGGGTAAAGCACTAGGCTAGGCAAAAAAAGTCTGTGAAGACTTCCATCTCTTCCACTTTTGCTTTTATACCAATGGGGCCAGAAGATACTGCCATGGTATAAGATTATCCACCCTCCTGTAGTCAGAAGGGCAGATATCCCTTGTGGCTTCTGGAAAGCTCAGCTCCTTTCTATTTTAATAACTCCAAGAACAGATGAGGATATTTTGCAATTGCTTGGATTTTGCTAATCAAACAGATTGGATTAAATCTTGCACCAGACCCATAAAGTAGAAAGTTTCTATCTCAATGGTCAGTGATGGCATCTGTTGCAGCAAAACTCAGTGCATTCTTTCTGCGAGAAATCAAGGCTTAGGATCATGTTAAATTCTGCTTCTTTTCAAAACCAGACATTTGCTATCATAAACAATAATCAAGAGTGAAAAAGAAATGAACAGAAATGATACATTTGTTACCTGATGTCTAATGTAGAATATTCTCCCGGAGCTGCCCCATTTTATTAAAGTTGAGGAAATACTGATGATTAGCTTAAACTGAGCACACAAGTTTGACAAAGCTAAACATGGATGTGAAAATTCAGGCTTGGCTGGATTTACTGAGCTGAAGAATTCTTCCAGGCTTTTGGTAATGGTGCTTAAAGATCTCTGGTTTTCAGAAAGCTTCCTTGTCTCTTACATTTTTCAGGTTTCAGCTTCTGAACACGGGGCTTCAATACACCTTTTTCTATTCAATTAAATTGTGTCCAGAGTTGTTATCAAGATGGAGGTAGACCCTGGGTCAAAGTCAGTAGCACCAAAAGATTGACAGAAAAAAATTGGAACACAAGACACAGAGGGAAAGTAGCAATACTTTATGTATGGTGCACCACAGGGAGATATCAAGGAGTCATCAACTCCCTCTCTCAGTCTCTCACTCTGACCACTGCTGCCATGTGTGTGACCCAGAGCAGATTTATCAATCTAGGAAGTTTTAATTTAACTCTTATTTCTGTCCCCCTGATAAATTTGCAGAGCTATATTTTCCACCAGGCTTATCATTAGAGCATAACCCAGTTAGTTCATATGCTTCACTCCTCTATGCAAAATGCCATGTCGTCTTTTTTTTTTTTTTCATTTATTTTGTGTTTGTGAGTTGTGTCCAACAATACTGCCCACATATTTTAAAAGTGGCAACATAAGGAGTTATTTGCAAGAAGTCTTGAAGCACCATCAAGGACACCTGCTTGCAGGATTGTATTAAATTGAGATCAGCCAACATTACAGTGTATTTCAGCACTGGAATCAGCCAAAAATATGTCCCTAGCAGTGCTATTTTCATTATTCAGACCTTCACCCAAAATCTGTGTAACTGCCTCTTAGATTAATTTTCACACTTGCCTGTCTCTATAACTAGTTCAGCAGTGCACTGTATATTTTAACTACAAGGAAATCTTGCAGGTAGGAGAGTTCTCCCTGAAGTCACTAGCATCCTCCTTAAATTCAATCCACGGTCTCTCAGTCCCATGCTTGCAGTGGGGGGCACCTGTCATCTTTTTCATCACGGCAAGCTGTGCCCTAGATTCTGTACCCCCTCCCCTTCCCACCATACAGGTACGTATGAGTGTATGTTCTTTTCCCACTGAATTTTTTATTCAATAAATAAATAAAACTTTCCTGAAGTTGCTAAGGTCTCAAAGGTGCAGGAACCTGTAATATGAAAAAAAAACAGAAGAAAAAAAGAAAAAAAAAAAGAAGAAGAAAGAAAAGGAAAGGAAAAAAAAAAAAGAGTTCAAAGACAGCCAGTCAAGGTAGAAAGGAAAAGATCAGTTCAGTGGGACATAACAGGAAAATGGAGTCATTCTAGACTAACAACAGTGGAAAGGATGGGAAATATAAACAAAGTCCAAATATATATCATACCGATCTTATGCATTTGGGCCAAAGTCATGTGGGTTTGCTGCAGAACCTAGAATGAGCACCAAAATGCTTAGAGGGTGCAGAAAACTTTCTCTGATAGCAAAATACAGGTATTCCAGGAAAGCAGCAATTAATGATATCATAATGAAAGTATCACTTCCCTCCCAGTAAGATGCAGTTCTACTGGACCCTTCTTCCTCTTAGGTGATGGGTAGACTAGGCTTTACTAATATGTTAGGCATAATATATAGAATAACATTAGCTTTTCCTAAAATTGGACTAAATCTGAGTTTTTCTGAAGTGTTTTGCCCATCTTTTGCTTAGTCCCATATGTTGAAGCCATTGCATAGCTTCCTTATTACATCGGACTTCATATTAAAACTTTTTGGACTCTATCTCAAACACAGTACTAATCTGTTTGTATCTACAGCTCTTGTGTTTCTTTCACAGCAGCAATTTAAGTGTCTTAGAGGTAGAGAAAAAATAATGTTTAGACAATTTTCCACAAATAATTTTCACCATTAAGCTTCAGGTTGCTTCTAAGTAAGAGGCAACAAACACAATTTGCTTTGAGCAGCCTTTCCTCTCCAACTTTCTGTCTGCAACACAGACCTCAGTTTTCTTCATAAAATGCTCCTTCATTAAAGGCCAGATATCCACCCCAAACCTTTTGATTTTGGTAAGGGAGAAGCAGAGAATAGACAGGTTCCCATTCAGGTAATCTGGGATCCACAGCAATGATTTTTTGAAATATCAGAATATCCCATACATTAGAAGGTCCAGTTTTATCCAAGAGCAGCACTGCTGCTGAAAACCTTTTGTTTTGCCTCCAGACTGATAAAAAAATCAACATGTTGGTTGATATGTTTTTGACTGTGGGCCAAAAGTAGACATTTGAAATGTGTTTGTGAAGTGTCTCAAAATGATGTTTGTAGGTAACAAGGAGCTTCTTGAGGTTTGTTTTGGGTTCCTAAAGAATTCCAGTAATAAAATATTACCTGAATTAAATGATAAGTATTTTTTTTCTTAAATTAGAAATAATTTCCTCTGGATTAAATTATAAGTAATTTTCTTTGACAGGAGATGTTTTCCAGATGGACAAGACCTCCAACTTGCCAATCTTTAATCATCTGAAAGCTGTGCATGGACAAAAATCTTTTAGTGGTGTTTCTCATATCTTCCTTAGGTTGTCAAATGCAGGCAGCTTGGTGACCCCCTGCAACATGGTTCAGAGAATGGTTTAAAGTTCATGATTTAGAATGACCCAGTTCTGGAGATGTGGCTTATTTTACTCATCTCAGGGGTTTCTTCTGATGTTGATTTATTGATTAAAATGTTAGGCTCCCTGGGATATGAGCTTTTTGGACAATGATGAATACAGTGGGACTTGTGTTCATGTCATCTAGATGTTTTCATAGCACGAATAATAAGTCATAGCAGGCTAATGGTGTACGAGGCTTATCCTGGACTTTGGCAAAATGGGAATTTCACCTGCTGGAAAAACCCCGTGCTGAAGTCAAAGGAACTTCTGCAACCCAAAGCTGCTACTTCCAGCTCACACCGAAATATCTTTTCCACCCTCCATATGACAATTTCCCAGATGAGATTTCAAAGGCTATTGCCTATGCCAGATATTTAATTTTTTTTGAATGATTCTTTTGCATCCATCTTAATCCTACTCAACTCATGGGGGAACAGGGGAAAAAAGAGAGAGAGAGAATGAGACAGAGAAAAGTTAAAAAAAAAAAGACAAACAAACCCATCAAAATGATAATTGCTAAGTTATCATTTGCTTGCTCTTTTCCAGTCTAGCTGCTGCGGCAGCTCCTCTCTTGTCTTCCACTCTGCCTTAGCTCCCAAATGGTATCAATTATCTACAAATCTCACAGGGCCTGCACCATCTGAATAACAATTCATTAACCTTCACTTTCCTCCTGCTGATTAACTCGGCCCCACCACCTCCCTGATGTAGAAGACAGCGTGTCGGAAATTCAGCCAAACTTTTTAATTATGCAAATAATACAATACCCGGAGATAATTATTTAGCCCAGGACTCAGGCTGCATAGTCTATGCTCTGCTCTGCTCTCATAGGCTTTTTGACTGTTTTCTTCTTTACATCATCTTAGTTGTGTCAAGGAGAATGAAGGATTTTCGGTTTCTCTTAGTGCAGGTGATCACTTGGAGAAGCTGTGCACAGACATGCCATGGTTTGGGGAAGAATAGGTTGCTGCAAGGCTGGCCATAGAACACAAAGAGCCAGTTTAAGTTTTCAATATCTATCTTTCAATCCACTGACTGCCAAGCAGCCTCCAGATAAACCTTTTGTGGATCCAAAATCTTTCATTGCAGGGCTGAATTTTGCATCTTACATCTGATAGGACCCCATCTGCGTACTTCAAGGTTTTTTCTTTTCTCATGCCTGGTATGGAATTGCTGAGCACTACCTACTTTTTTCAGGCGAAAGCCTTTTTTATCCCAGTCAAATTTAATATTTCATAAGTGAATAATTGGAAATCAAGTTTAAACCTTCAAACTTTTCTTTTTGACAGAGATAACTTAAAAAACCAAAGAAATTTTTGACCAGAATTTTGCTTTATACACATATACACATAACTTTCACCCAGAGCTAACTCAGGAATGGCAGGATGGATTTGTTTCAAACTCTCTAGAATGCTTTTTGACAGATACATATGGGATTGTTTCCATTATGCAAAGGGTAAGATTCTGGGCACATGAGATTTTGAACTTGGGTCTGCAATCAGTTTACCTTACAGCTCTGACCAAGTCACATAAATATGTCTACACATCAATACAGGTGGTCTCCGTACTTACCTTTGTAGCTCTGTCTGGTCTGTTGAGTTTCTTCACCTGTAAAATAGAGGTGACATTGCTTTATAAAGAATTTTCAAATCTCTGAACTGAAACTTTCTTAGAATTACAGATCTTATTGACAATATCAAATTTTACCATCTGCTACATTCATCTGACATCATTCCTGTACACTGGAAAAGGATAATTGATTCTGCTTGATAATCAGCTTCAAATATAGTAGCACAAGCAAACCTTTGTGAGATTAAATGATGCAAAATTCAGGAAAGATTGGATTCCTCTGGCTATATCTCATGTGTTCTAATTTAAAAGTGTTTAAATTTCATTCTTGGAAGCAGATCATGGTTATGTATTCAATATCTCCAATTTTTGCTAGAAATTTTATAAAATTTCAAAATTTCAAACACATTCAGACTGCTTTCACTGTCCAGGATTTAAAAGAGACCAAACCTACATCATTAGGATGTTTTGGTGGTAAACTTCAAAATCATGTCAAAACGAGAAATAACAATATTAGGCCATTCTGTTATCTTGTAATTCCCAGTTTCTTAAATATTTAAGAGTAGCTGAATACAATTATCTCAGTTTGGTAAGTGGGAAAATGAAGATATAGGGAAGATAAGGCCCTGTTCTTAAATAATTTTTTAAGCTTAAGTAGCAATTGCTAAATCCGTAAATGGACTATGAAGAATGTTTTCTCAGCTGCTTCCTAGTGGTCCATTTTTCCTTGACACATTGGTGGTTCTCCAGGAACACCTCCTTTTCTGGCAGTGAGCAAAACCTACTCAAATCATGATGCTGTAAAGTTTAGCACCTAAAATCCCAGCATTTCACAGCAAATGCACACCCTGACCTCTCTTGTCAGTCATACCAAATCAACTAGGAATCTGAAACAGGTCTGGATGACTCAAAGTATTTAAATGTTCATATGATTAAGGACTGTGACCACAGATTCATTCTTTCTCTTTCTCACATTTATTACTCTTACAGGCAGTCCCTTGCTTTGTCTGCTGACTTCTACAGGTCTCATGCTTAGGTTCCTAGCTGTTCTCATACCTTGTATAGGAAACCAAACTGAGGGTATCCACCCAGCAGCAGCAGTAAGATGTGACAATACCAAGTCCAAACTCAACCTAGAGACCAAATGCCATAAGCTGTTTAAGAGCCTAGTGCTTAAAGAAATGCCCTATTGGACAGGGATGCTGAGCACCTTTAGCCATTATTGTCTACAATGGAAAAGTCAGATAGTCGTCTCTTCTAGAAACAAGTCACATACTGAATTGCTTATGTAGGGTGCTTCGTAACTAATCTTAGGGACCCAAGTTTTAATAGTTTGCCCTATGCAACTGGAAAAAATCACACTGAAAAGCAGAGTCAGTACTGAAGTGAAGATAAAGGCAGCCTTAGCGTTCAGTGTCTTGGATTATATTGCTTCTCTACATATGAGTAACTCTTTGCCTGCCTAGGGGTTGCTTGTGTCCTTTTTTTTTTAAATGACAGACACTTAACAATACAGAGAAATCGGGTTAGGAAGATAAATGAAGAATAATATTTGATTGCAATGAAACATTTGGGACATAACATCAGGCCTATGTGAGGATTACTTATGGAATGGATTCATTTTCCCAAAGGTTAGAGGAGTGCCCACTAAATATTTTCTGTGAAAGCAGTAAGTGGGAGAAGGTATATTTAGCTTTAAAATCTCTCCAGGACGTCACTCTCACTAAATCTTCAATCACTGTGAACAGCCAAGGTTTGATTTTTTCACTGTCAGAGACAACCCAATAGCTATTGATTGCATAAAGCCACCAGGGGACATGGGTTTGGTATCAGTAGCGATTCACAGGCAAAACTCTTCCTAATGGAGCTCCAAGATCATGTCTTGCACCATTCTGAAGGTCTTCACACCTCTGATTGTACATTTGTCCTTCAAGTTTTTCTACTTAAATATAAAAATATGCAGAAGTCTTCCATACTAATACTTCGCTCTTAGCACCCAATGAGATACTGGTGATTAGTTCAGGTCTTCTCGGGTGCAACCATGTTCATTCAAATAAATTTAAATGATCCATGATATTCCCATGCCATTTTTTTGGAAGGTGTACAACATTGATTATGTGGCTTACCTTTTCGGTTGTACAAACCAATACTCATCCTAGGACTTTCCAGATTTAGAGCTGGAATAAGGTTTCCAGGTAAGACTTACTGACCCTGTTTCTCTATCCGACTGGACTGACCTTCAAAACCAAAGTTGGAGAAGGACTCAGTTAATGTATGTCTACAAACTTGTAACTTGATTTTTATATAAGTGCTAAGCTAACTCTGTTTAATTGATTTTCCACATTGTACACTGAGAAATAGGATTTTTATGGCTCTTGAATAATTCAGAACTTTGATTCCTAAGGCAAAAAAAATGGGCAAGGAATAAAAGCATAATTATCATTGTAGCAGAGGTCAAAAGGACAAGCTGGCCATAAGTTCATAATGTGCTTGTGCTCTTGGACTCATTGTGGACTGTGGAATATTACCTTGTTGAAATCTTATTACTTAAGGAAAAAAAAAAAAGGGCACAGGCAGTTAGCTGCAGAAGAAATGGAGGAAGTGTTAATTTTTAAGCAAGTTTGACAAAGATTGAGTTTCATATGACAAATACTGTCAGCAAGACAGGATTCTGTCAGTGGAAGAAGTTTAAACATTAACAATTTCTGTCAGGCTGTTGACACAACCACGGCAGACATTTCCCAAGATGCTGAGATGACTGCTGGCATTTGTCAACAATCCTGTCACAGTGACAGCAATAAGACCATGTCTGGAAATGTGACAGTTTTGGCTTTGTGTTCCCCTGAGCATTGGCCCAGGTGTTCAGAGAAAGTGTGGGAAAAACCCGTATTTCTGCATTGTCATTCGAAAACGGAAAAAACACAGGAGGAAAATGAGCTGTCACTCCAATTCCCATGATGCCTTGCTGCTTAGCATAACTCTACTCTGCGGCCCAGGGTCCACTGGTCCATACTCTGACAGATAATTAAGAAAGCAGCAGCTTTTTCTAGACGGCTCTTCCTCATGATTTGCATTTTAGCCAGAGGCGACCAGTTATAAAAAAAACATGATGGAAAGATGGTAAGAAGCCAATTAGATGGATGGATGGCTGACTGACAGCTCTCTGGTATTACTACTCCAGATTTCATTGTATGTAGCCTGGCAGTTTTCAACAAGAACCAACTTTTGCAGGTTTGTAGAGCTGTTAAATGAAGGACTATATATAGAATGCAATGGTTTTGCACAAATCTTTTACATTTTCCTGAAATAAACAGTTATTATTTCCGTTCTAGTTTAAGTGCAATAATCTTTCTTAATTAATCACAATTTACGTAACTGCATTCAGAAATTCTGGAAGACTTTGTATTAAAATAGCTCTGTCAATACAGCAATGATTAAAAAGTGAGCTGTAAGTTAAACTGCGGCACTTCACTACATGGCAGAGGTGAAGCCAGTTAGCAATTCATGTTTCTGAGAAACAAGTCTGATTTTTAACATTATTAAATGACACTGATTCATTTGAAAGACTAAAAGATTTGTTTGAAAGAAATAAGGTGTTTGAAAGAAATAAGGTATTTGAAAGAATAAAGAGAAATCTGAAATTTCTCATTGTGCTGGGAGAATCTGTTCGCAGTGGATGTTTCCTTTCTTCTGAGGATCTTTTTTTTAACTTTCCTTTTTTTTTCCGTTGTTTTCCCAGAGAGAAAAGATTGTTTTTCACAGGACTTAACAGTTTTAAATATGAAATAGCTTGTAAATTGCTACTTTCCAGCTCATCTGTTCAGCTCCAACAGCTGGTAGCCAATCAGAAATATTCTTCTGTGCTAGTGCCTTGTGGCTGTATCTCACTATAAAATTTAAACATTAGCAGGGCTTTTGTTTCACTTTTGTGTTGTTTGTGGATTTATTTTTTTTTTATTTTTATGAATACCAAATTTAACAAAGTGCGGCAGCAATTGCAGTTCCAAAGCTGCAACTGCCATCCGATGAGTAATAGTCTTCACCAACATAAAAAGTCCCTCAGCCTTCTTTGGGTTCTGCAAGTTTATCCAATGCTGGCAATTATGTCTTGATGAATGGTTGGTTGTTTTAGCAAAGTTTCCCATAAACCGATGCTTCAAGGAATATGACTTTGTGGATGTGAGTCATCCAAATTGTTGGGAGCATCGATAACTGAAAATGTTGCTCCTTCCTTTTTGCCTGCTGCAATATAACAAAACCGAAACAAACTCATTGGAACCTCTTTGTTCAAAACTGTCTAGGATTTCTTTTTTTGGATTAAAAAAGAGGACAAAAATATAAAGCAAATTCATAACACATTAAAGGCCAGATTATACTAATTCATGTTAAATAGCAGTCTGTGGGTTTTCCACTGGAACAAAATAGACTATTCATATTAACAGAGTAAGAGAATTTATTCTATAGTGAAGTGCTCAGAGCTTGCAAAACTTTTAGAAGACTAGGAAATCTTCTGCCAGCCTTGCCTTCTGTTTCACTTCATTCTTCACTACATCCCCATTTTTTATACTCCCGGAAAAACCTGAACTGTGGGCTGCAGGACATGTTCTGAATCTCCTGGGGAAACAATTGGACTTCTAACGCCACAGCTTGTAGATCTTCCCAAAATTCAAGTCTCCACTGCAAGGTCCTTCATCTCTTTTTTATCATCCAGCTACACAAACACCACTCCCACATAATCTACTGTTACACCTACCACAATAGATGGCCCTTAAGACTCTTCATCACATTTCCACTGTATCTGAAATTTTATACTGTAATTAAGACTTCTCTTTTATCCTGAAAACCCTTAGTCTCAGAATAACCAGACACCTCCATATTAGTGATAATACTAGTATACCATAGATTTAGCCCAAAAGTATCATTGCTGGCAAGCACTGAAGGTTAAATACAACAAAATGAATAAACAACTTCGGTACAGAATAAATTTTGCCAACTAAACTCCTTGAAGGGGAAACACGCTGATCTGTGATGGGAGTTGAAAAAGTAGCACAATTCTGAAAAAGCTTTAGTATAGGAATTGTGATGCAGTGCTTAGGAAGTCCTGTATGGCTGGGGAAAATCTCACACTACTTTTGCTGACCTGAATTTAAAACCTTGGGAGAACACTCCATGAGAAAAATCAGAATGCATGCTTAAATTTCTATTCCTAACCTTGACAGGAACTTGCCAGGTTTCTTCCAAGTAGTAACAAAGATACAAAGATGTTGTTCATGACACTCTCTAAACTGAAATTACCACCTGTTATTGGGATGGCAAGGAGAATTTAGGACAAAGTATTTCCAAATAAACTGGAAAGTCTGCTAATCCTGTATCTTCCAGATCATTTAAACATACTTTTTCCCGTTAGATTTATGCCCACATATACTTACTTCAAAGTATTATCTGTGAATTTGATTTAGTAGCTGTTCATGAAAAAGCCTTTTATTTAAGCTCACCTTTTTTCATTTAGGTCTTCAAAATACTCATACAAAAATGAAAAATAATGAAACCATCTTTTTAGACACAGAATATTTTAATGGCATGGAGATCTAATTAAACAAAAATATATTTTTAGCTTGCCCTCAAATCAATATATGTATATAAATATACACAAATATGCACACACGTACATTCACACATACATTCTGCAAATAATCTCAAAAATTAAAGAGCTGTCCTCACAGAAAATTATATGGATTTCAAGAGATACAAGGTCTGGAAGGAAGATGAGAAGGTAGGAAAGAGGAAAGGAGGGCGATTAATGTAAATTTTTACTATAATTTCTTCCGATGTTTATTTATTTAAAATATAAAATGTGGATTAATTTCAATCACTTCTTTATTTGCAAACAATGTGAGAAATGTTTGTGGATGTTATTTCAAGGTATCTAAGAGTGAAGTAACCCTGATCCAGAAATTCCACAGTGAAAATTGAGTTATTTGCCTCATTGCTACTAGAGAAGGAAGAAATAAGCAGTCCTGGCATATTTTTTAACTTTTTCACCTGGAAACACCCAAAAAGACTGGACAAAGTAAACATTGCACACATTGTTTGCTTGAGCTATTTGTTTTGTTACAGTTGGGTTTCTAAAGATGGTGACAGGGAATTAACTGTTAACATGACCGTTACACAAGGGGTGCTAAAGTGTGTTCCATTAAAACTTCAGTGATGATTTTGCTGTGCCGGGCTGTAGTGATCAGATTTGGTACATAACTATGAAACCTGAAACTACTCCTAGGAAGTAGGAGTTAGAAGGTTTCAGGGATGAAAACATCTAATCTGCCTTTGCCTACGTAAAAATTAGGCATTTAGTCTAAGCTTGATTCTTCTGATGTCAGGTTGGATATCCGCTCTGGGGATGATCCATCCTTTCCTAAGACCAAGTGCCTTGAAACTTCAACTATTTATAAGCCATAGGAGGAAGCTGAATCTCTAGTTTAAAGTAGTCACTCACTTTTTAGGTAGTTCATCTTGGACAAAATGGATCCCAAACCCCCTCCTTTACATGGCTGTGCTTTGGGACTTAGATCTTATTCAGTTCTTTGGCTTTTCCAGTACTGGAGGACAGGATATTGCTCAGCTCTGACACAGTGGCTTGTGTGATAATCACCTTCTTTAAGGAGAATCCAGAAATTTCCTTATAGATCTTTTGTCTAATAGTCAATTCTGTCCAGCTCCCTAGATAAGTAATATTATAAAACTAGCAGTGGTTTAAGCCTACCTTTCTTTGTTCTTTCAGTGTAAGTTGTTAGTTGTGAACAGCTGCTTTATTATTATATAAGGAAAATTATTCTTTTTGGGTGTCTGATGCCCTATTTTCCCCACAGCAGTAATGAAAAATTACATATGAGATAAAGGCAGAAGATGCTAAAGGTAAGAACTACTTTATTATTCACCACTATTTATTATTTCTAGTGCAATAAAACACTAACATAACAATAACACAAACTCCAAATATAGCCAGAATACTGCAGGAGAAACATTTTGCCCATGGTCTTGAAGCCAACACAAGCATAATTTAATATTAGATGATATGACGGATGTACTGAACATGAAAAAACACCAGGCTTTTCAACCCAAACCAACACAAACATGACAGATGAAAACAACTCTTAATGTGGAGCTTAAAAGCAGAGAAATCTTTGTGTAGAAATATTGCAGCAGGTCTTAAGGTTTGACTAAAGACCAAGGAAAAACCCTTGCATTTCCCTAGTGGCCTGGAGAGCAGCTTCAAAAAGCATAGGGCACAGCAGCAAAAAGTCTGATCACACGGGGTTTAAAATGGAAAAGGAGAACCACAAGTATTCCCTAATTGGGAGACTGGAGAGAACAAGGGTGAGCTTAGCTTTAGTTTTTGCAGAGGTATCAGGGACACTGATTTTCAGGTAAAAGCAGAAGAAGGAAGAGTGAGGAAGATGAGGCATTCACTGAAATGTCAAGATAAAATCAACAGAGCATTTTCTGGGAAATCAATGCAGAGAGTGGAAGACATTCAAGATAACAGAGAAGCAAATGCTTTCTCTGGAGCAGACGAAAACTCCAAGTGGCACTGAAAACAGGTGTTGTTTTCATAATTAAAACTCAAGGGAAACCTGCCTAAAGGGAGCCATAATAATGAAATAAGGGAAAAAATACCCATGGAGAACAACATCTCATTAGGAGAGATAAATTTCACATACGAACAATGTTGAGTTAAATGATAAATTGTTTTTCTTAATGGTACTCTAGTGTGAGACAGGTTCAGAGGTTCTGCTTGTTTTGCTGCAAGCTGGTGATTAATGACTGCAAAGGTTTTCACACAAGTGTGAAAGACAGGATTGGAAAATGAAGATGCAAGTTGTCTCTCCAAAGGGGCACTTTGTAAAAGCAGTGTCTGGACAGAAATAGGAAAGCCTTTGAGAGGTTAGAAAGCCCTTATAATAATTGGCTGTGGAATGACCCAGTTTAGTTATTTTGTGTTTGGTTGCTGGTTAATACTGTTTTCCCCTTGTAACCGATGCACACTAAAACCTCAAGAATAAGACCCTGAGGCAATTCAGAAATCATCTACAGTGTATTTTCTCAGAGATAAAAAACATCAGCGACTCCAGTCCCTCTGACTCAGCTTGGTGTTCAGGTACCATGGAGTCAAATGTGGTACAGACAAGCAGCGCGTTGCCGGAAACCCTCCAGGAAATCTGAAATGTCTCGGTGATTCTACGCTTGATTTTTCATAACCTTATCAATACTGTTCCTCAAATAGGGATGTTTAAAGATGGTGAGAAACTGCTTATGTCAAGGGGTGGCTTGTAGTGCAGAGGAAAACTAGTTTGCTGTGAATAAAACTCTTCTGCTATGAACAGAGTTTTCAGAGGAGCGGTGTAGCGCGGGGATTTCTGATAAGGGATTTTTGGGGTAAACATCTGCAGCAGATCCGATGTTCTCCAGTTTCTATGTGCTTAGTAGGCACAGCCAGGATTCAGGAGCTGTTACAGTTGACTAACTACCTCCTGCATGTCCAGAAGTACCAAACAGGCCAATAAATCCTCAATTCTATAAACAAAAAAAGCCACTATTCCAGCAAGTTCCTGGGTGGGAAGCAAAGATACACCATAAAGATCATTGTCAATTGTTCAGAGGTAAAAAATCTTGGCTGTTGTCACACGTAGTGACTTGGAATATGTAGCGAAACATGTCTGTTCAATCACAACATGTTTAAAATGAGCAATTGTAAAGTCATATGTCTATACATAAAGGCTCTGGTTGAAGACTGGGTTCATCATACGCAAGCAAAAAATTTAGAAAGGATAAGAATTAATAATGTTTTTACGTGTGTACCATAGGGTTAGTAATGAATAGCAGTGATTTTGTCTCCAAGCACATCACTGAAGAGATCAATACTTTATTGAGTTCAGATCTCTAGACAGTAGAAAAGGATGCTGGAAAACTGAAAAACATGCAGAAAGCTACTTTCAGCACTGAAAATATTACACTGGAAAACTTAAGGAGTTTTACTCTCTTTTACTACATCTCCAAGGCTAAAGAGTGACAAACCTGAGTTTATACTTAACATGCACAGAATCTCAAGAATCATGAGACACTTCTGTCTCATAGGGAAAAGCTCATGATGTACTGCCTGGAATTAAAAGTCAGGCAAACCAACATTAGAAAAACCCATATATTTTTCATTTAGGGTGATGAATAATAAGAAAAAGAAGCTATACTATCATAAACGATCTTTTATGGAGTTTTACTGAGACCTGTATTAGGCATCATAACAATAGCGTATTGTTGTAAAAATTACATCTCCACTTGATATGATTAAGCTGATACAGATGTCTAGAAGAGATAAGGTTCTCCTGTGATCTCCAATCACGTCAGTACCAAAGACGTTTTCTGGAGGTGGCATATAGCAACACAGTGTTTCTTTTGTGTATGGAACCTGGACAGGCTGGAGAGGTGGGCCTGTGTGAACTTCA
>BOSO01027386.1:0-28669 GCA_018403395.1 Gorsachius goisagi
CTGCTGGGGATGCAGCCCAGGAGATGGTTGGATATCTGGGCTGGCAGTGTACATTGCCAGCTCATGTCCAGCTTTTCATCCATCAGTACCCCCAAGTCCCTCTCGGCAGGGCTGCTCTCGATCCTTTCTTCCCCCAGCCTGTATTGATACCGGGGAATGAAGTGATTTGCTGTGGTAGTGAACTTGAGGATTCTCAAGGCAGGTTGGCTGACATAAAGAGCATTTGCCCAACATTTGCTATGTATTTAGAACCAAAATTAAAATAATTCACGCATCCTGCACAAGGGATGATAAATCAATTGGGAAATAGCTTCAGGTAGCCAAAGGGTTATAATGCATAACTACTGATAGTGGCTTTGTAGCCCTGCTCAGAATCCTTGTAATCTTAGATTAATCTATGTAATCTTCCATTCTAAGGTTTGGTTATTGCATCTGTATGATGTGCCACTTCTCTGCAGTGCGAAGATTAACCGGTTTGTTTATGATCCGTTGCAGCAAACGGATATTTTGGTTTCAGTATTATGTCAGAGCTGTTTTATCGATTTGTGGGAGCTGAGATAACACTCCAAAGGTGGAGAGAAACCAAGGGCTGGGACGAAACCTCCCACCTTCATGAACGTGAGTGCAATTGGCAGCTAAAGTGAAGTTTGGATCCTTATAGTAACATAACATGAGTTGCTGTATTGCATTTTCAGAGCCCCCCTGTCCTGCAACAGCAAATGTCACGATAGCAGGATCCCCCTGGAGATGTTGAATTGCTTTGTAATCCAAGCTCTGCTTCGAGATTTGGCAGCTGGGGTGGATCCCTTTGGGTAGATGGCTCCTGGCGTTTATTCGGCTGCTGCCCAAATCCTGACCTGGCTTCCACAGGTGGTTCTTTTTCACATTTCTCAAAAACACTAATGCATTGTTTCAAAGCGCCAATGTGACACAAGAGATTTCAATTCCAAAAAAGTCAGTTGACAGAGATTCATTTTTTAACTATGGAAAAAGCAGTGCCTCTTAATGGAGTGGCTCTTTTTCCATACAACAGTTTTGCTAATACTGATTAATTAAGTAGCATGCAATAGGCCTAGGGACTGGTAACAGTGATTGGGTGTAAGGGCCTTACAGAAACTGTTGGTTTGTTTGGTTTTTTTTAACTTCTGTCACTTTTGGCCAGTCACTATAGCTTTAAGAACTCCTGTTTGCTCAAATATCACATATTTCTATTGCATGCAGTGATGCTAATTATCGCTGGACTGTGCTGGGGGGGAGGAGAAGCCGTGCTTCTGAAATAGGAGCAAACAAGTCTCTGATAACAGTTTTGTCCTGCAGAGGTGAGTGGCATGCCTTCTGCTTTTTGGCTTTTTTTTTTTTGTAATGTGGGTTTTGGAGAAGTTAAGCACCTGTGAATGCTTTTAGCAATGCAGGAGGAACAAAGTCGCACACTGATAAACAAGGGGAAAATACATTTTTCCAATTCCCCGAAGAATTTCTTTTTCAGGTGTTGTGTTTTCATTCTGAGCTGCTCTCATATTGCGCTCCCACGCTGGACAGAGGACTGGTTGTTCAGGGAGGAGGCGGCATGTACGTACAGAAGCCTTTTTCTGCAAATATCAAGCTTGCTGCTTAGGGTTGATCTATCTTGCTGCAAATGCGGATAGCCCCAGGGATATTCTTTTTTTTTTTTTTTTTTTTGAACTATGTGGGAGCAGCACAGTTGGACTCCAGCCCACAGACGAGCTGAAATGGGAAGATGAACGCAAAACTCTGTCTGGCCCAGAGTAATAAGATGAATCAGGGTTGACTGGATACTCTTTTTTTTTTTTTTTTTTGGACAGGCTGTGGCTTAGGTGGTCTGTAAGAGCTTTGGTTTCCAAAGCAGCTAAACCTACTAGCCGGGGCCTGGTGCCAGCAAAGAGCAGGGGATCTTGCTTGCCCATCCCCAAGCTCTGCACACTTACGGGGATTCGTTGCCTTCCGTGCAATACTGAGCCCTGTTTTGCGGCTCCCGCTTGTCCGTTGTCTGCTGAGTTAATTCTCCTGCTGCCTTGGGAGCTGGAGTGCACCTGAAGTTTTATGGCATGACTTCTGCCATTACGAGGTCCTGCACCTCCACCCCAAACTGGTAGGAGAACCAGCATTACGTAAAACAGCTCACCGGGCTGTAAAACCACACGATGTCACTAGGAAAAATGGGATTTAACCCATTCCAATCTAGTGCTGTGATAAGCCACAGCTGTAAACCTCACCATAGAAAAGATACATCAATAAAAGGTATAGCCCTCCTTACATCGACTCACAGACTTACCCAGTGGGTATTTCTTGTATTTGCCTGAAATCCTGAACCATGAGCCACATTAGGGGTAAATAAGCCTCTTCAAATACCTCATTTTTCCCCAGTGTTTGGCACCCTTATTTAGTAAAGCAATTAAATAGGTAATAATGTAAAATTCTTCCACTTTTGGTGGGCTGGAGGGTTTTCCTAAAATAAGCATTAGGTTCTGCATAGACCAGGGGCTTATTTTAATGCAGAGCTGTAGACCGGAGCCCAAATCTTTCTGCTCTAATGCAAACATTATCTGACACCTTCAAAACAGTGCTTTCAATTATTTACAAATTACAATTAACGGAGCTTTTCTCTCCATTTGGAGGGTGAAAAATTGTTAGGAGGGTTAGATCTTCTATGATGCTTATATCCTCCCTTGACAGGCTACTGCACCACAGGGAGTTTCGGGGTCTGTGTTTTCGTGTGCTACTCAAATTGCGTCGTGTCCAGAAGTCAGATGTCAGCACGATTCACACAGAGGTCTCAGGGCGATTCAGCGCATCTCGGCAGCAAGCCCCAAACTGGAAGAACAGCTGGTTATTTGTATGTTGCCAGGTCAAAGCAGGTCCATCACATCGGGGAAGGTGTCCCCCCCCTAAAAGGAAGAACTGCCCAGCTGACTCCTAGGCTGCAGTTTGAAGCCAGGAGCTCTGCTTTAAAACAAATAAAACAATAAAACAAATCAGTAAAGATGATAATAGCATCTGATACTCGGGTTGGTTTTGTCTTCCCCCCCCAATAACAGAAACATCATGTGAATACAGGGCTAGAGTAATGCTGGGTGTGGAGGGCATGGGTCTGAGTAAATCCGGTGTAGGATCCCCGCTAGGAGCTGCTACTTGGAGACATGTGCTCTAGAAGACACAGCAAATCTGGCACTACAAAATTGATGTGAGCTCATGTTCACGGAGTCTGGTCTGTCTCCAGGATCTGGTCTTTCTGCAGAGGCCATGCCACCTGGGGTGAGCTCTGCTTGGTCTCTAGGATGGCCAGTTGGATGCTTGCTCCATCACCCAGCCCTGACATGTCAGCAGAACATATTGTCATGATAAACACAAATATCTTAAGGGTGGGTGTCACAAGGACGGAGCCAGATTCTTCTCAGTTGTGCCCAGCGACAGGACAAGGGGCAGTGGGCACAAACTAAAGCAGAAGAGATTCCAGTGGAACATGAGGAAGAACTTCTTTACTTTGAGGGGGACCGAGCCCTGGCACAGGCTGCCCGGGGGACTGTGGAGTCTCCTTCTCTGGAGATATTCAACCCTCGCCTGGACGCTGTCCTGTGCACTCGGCTCTGGGTGAGCCTGCTTAAGCAGGGGGGGTTGGACTGGGTAATCTCTGGAGGGCCTTTCCAGCCCCTGCCATTCTGGGATTATGGGATATAGCAACAAGCTAGAAGGAAGGGTCAAAGCATTTTGATTCGTGTCGTTCATGAGAGGTTTGTATTTGTGGCTCTTTGACCCATGGGAATGGTGTACATGAGAGATTGATCCCTTTGGGCTCTTCACCCGGTCTCCAATCTGTCCGTATATCCAGCACATCGTACTGCCAGGGCTTGAGAAATCCACTCTGATACATTTCCCACGTGAATGCCGGTGACTTAATGTATCACTTCTCATTTAGAATATGTAGTTTATAATTGTCAGCGGAACTACCCAAAACTGAGGCACGAACTTAATCGCTGGTCTGTCAAAAGCTTTGCCTGAACTTGAAAGGCTTTTGTTAGCACAGTTATATCATCTCAGCTGTATTGCAGAGCTTTTGTCTCACTAAGATAAGATGCAGCTTCTATTCACGGCTTTTTTCACTGTGCAGATTCCCTTTCTTCTGTGAGCAGCACTGCCTTTACTCTTCTATTTTAATACCAGGGCTGCCTTGTAGAAGGGGGAAGGCAAAGGCGTTACGCCTTGGACAGTGCGATAGAAAACCGAGAGGTAGATCTCAGTCTGGAGCAAGCCAATGGAGAGATTTTGGGGATTTGCTTTGCCATCGTAGCTGGCAAAGCAAGCATCTTGTGCTGCGGCTTTAGGAAGGGTTTGGAGTTCAGAAGCTGGACCCATTTGCACCCCCTTATGTTATGTTGGACTAGATGACCTCTAAAGGTCCCTTCCAACCCAAAACATTCTATGATTCAGAGTCTCCCTATAGCGCATGCTCTGAAAGGGATGAACTGGAGAATTAATTAGTTCGTCTACCTTTGGCTGATGACCTGACATCTCAGTTTTGCTAATCCCAGTTTTGTAACAGCAGAATTCCATTTCCAATATCTTCTGTCTAGTCCTCAGCCTTACGAACCAGACCATAGCAGGCTGTGTTATGGCTCCACACACGGAGGATGTTGGCAATGTCCTTCTCTGCCTTGAAATGCACGTGGAATAGCGCTGTTTCCCCTATATCGTTACCCTACAGTGGTGGGAGAGCACAAGCGTTGCTAGGAGGGCTGTGGGTCATCTGGGTGGACTTACACCCCCGTGCATTGAGCGCCAAAACCACCTTGAAAGGGTGTACCTCCAAGGTTGTGATAGAGGGCACGGGATCTGTAGGGTATGGCATTCCCATGCCTCCCTCCTTGGGCTTTTTTTGCTGTTTAAAGCATCCTTTCTCACGTATTTGGGCTGGAGCTTCCCTTAGTTTGGCTCGGTGTCCTCAAATTCAGCATCTTGATAGGAGTTCAATCCCTGTCAAGAGAAGGGGAGGAAGAGGTGTCAGTGGGCAAGCTACAGCTGGAGCTGCTGCTATGACTCATTTGCTGGTAGCTAATATGGAGCAGATAATTGAGGTGTACTTAGGCTGCCTTCTCTTAACTTCCCTGCATGTTCTCCCCCCACCTGCTGTCGGACAGCATCAGGCCGGAGCCCTTCTCCCTCTCAAAGGGTGAAGCAGTTTATCCTGCTACCTGCTTTTCTGCTGATTTGGCCTCCCAGCTCTTTCAGTGCTTTGAAGCCACTTCCCAATGTCTGGGGGTTCCTGATGTGACTGCAAAACCTGCTTTCTAACCATGGTTTCCAGCCCGGATGTAACAGTTTTTATTAAAAGATCTAAAGAAATAGATTCAAACAGCCCTGTGTTGCAAGGGTTAATGCTGGAGCTCAGCTTACACATCTGTTTGCATAAAACCTCTGAGGGTATTTAACCTCACATTTAAATGCCCGGCCTGTGTTAAACAGCATTGCCTGTCACTGTAACAGGTTGAAGCTTTCCGTAATTTTTTTTTTTGTCTTCCTGACGAATGTTAAAGCAATTTGCTTGGTGTGGGACCTGGGCTGGGAGTACCCAATCCCAAATTCAGAGGCCAGAACTACACCGACAATATAGCGGCGATGGTATCAGAAGGAGTTGAATGCAGAAAATAGGAAGCTGTTACAAAGTAAACTAAACAAATGGGGAATTTCCCCTGATAAATATTTCAGGATTGAAAGATGACTATAGTCTTCTCTCATGTTGCTAAGGTCTTTAATTTCATTGAGTCCTCTAACGCTGCTGCTGCATGCAAAGAATATCCGTATGTACGGGATGACATGGCATGTTTTTTAATGGTGTCACGAGGATATTGCTAGAGCTGCCCAAACACCTGCCTGCTCTGAGTATGTCACTCCCCATCCCGGGCTTTCTCAATACGTCAATAGCTGTTACAGGAATTGGAAAATGAATGTGTAACAGAGCTGGGCAAGCTGATGCTGTAAACAAGCGCTGATAACTTCCAGTACAGATTGCTATTGCATTTTAGAGCTATGTGGTCACTCAATGAAAGTGTGACTCGTGAGGTAGCAGTGCTGGCAAGGATGAGCAAAGAAGGTCAACGCTTCCCTGTATGAAACCAGGGGGAGCTTTGTGCGGTGGATGCTGCCCTCCTCAAAGGATACAGTAGAACCGGAGGAGGTCAGAAAGGTAGCAGAGATGTCAGCGTGATGGGGTGGGTCAGGTACAAGGACTGCCTGAGTATCCTTCCCCTGCAATATCTCTTCCGGCAGAGTTTGCCATCAATCCACGAGCACATGGAGAAGGTGAAGGGAGAGCGATTGCTCAAATTACCTAGTGGAGGAACCGGAGGAGATTGAAGGATACGATAACTGACAGCTTCAGAACACACAGAGAGATGCTCCTTGACGCGTGTAGCTGCATATCTCTGCCATAGATCACTGCGGAGTCCAAGGGCTTGGCTCAAACAGCAGACAGGTTCCTGGAGGAAAAAACTCGCCTCCAGCTGTAGCACACACAGGTACCAACCCTGGCTCAGAGCCATGGAGCCGCAACATGTCAGCAGCTGGCTGTGTGCTTGTCTGGTTATACTCCTCCTAGGCTCTTGCCCTTCATGCTTGCCAGAGCTAGTGCCAGAAGAGCCACTGCTCTGTGTTTTGCTCTTCTAGCGTATTTTTTAACATCATCGGTACCACGTTGCAGCTGAGAGCTATTGGCCTTATTAGGTGGCAAGGACTGCCATTGTACCGCTGGCATGCAGAAGGTGTTTTGTACGCGCCACCTGCCTGCGCATAGAGGAAGAAATAAAAGCTGTGTGTTGGTATGAAGGTTACTTTCATACGCCTCCTTGCAGCAGTCGCTTTGATGGGTAGCACAATTAAGCTAGTGAAACTCCCTATAGGTCGTAGGATGGAGTTGTTCCGTGTCCAGCAGATTCAAGACATTTCTGAAAGAAATGATGCTCTGACTCTCCATTTTTTTTGTTGCCTAGACTTTTTTTGCGTGACGTGGATAATAAAACCTAATGTGTCTGGGATACCTCCTCAAACGCTCACATTGACCGTAAGTGCTACCATAAAACACAATTAACTGATGCTGAACGGAAGATAGCATTTGCCTGCCCCGGTGAACTGCTGCAACTTATTATTTTGAGGCTTCCATTTTGTTAAAGGCGTAAACTTGAGATGAGACAGCTCTTTGCCATCAGTGACGCTTTTCTGCGGTGTGTCTCTACCTGCAAGTGTTGAATGTGGAACTAAAAGATCTTTTTTCTTTTTCCTTCACAGGTAAAAATCTCTACACAAACGAGTACGTAGCGATCAAACTGGTAAGTGGAAGCTTCAGATGTTCTTAAATGACTCATTGTTAATGTTAACAATTCAGACAAAAAGCAGCTTTCTCCCTGTGGCCTTGAGGCTGCTCTTGCCCTCAGCTACAGTGACTTATTTAAATGGAGATAAATTCTTGAGAACACTAAAAATGGGGAAAGAACTCATCCTGCTGAACATTTTTGGTACCTAAATGGTCTGTAGCTGTTTTATACCAGTGGGAGCCCTGTCCCTCTTTCAAAGCTGGCTGCCATGTCCCGGTGAATGCCTGTGGGTTGCCACCTCTTCCCGCTCCCTGGCTTGAGCCTTTCTGCTCAGGACTCCATCGGTCCGCCAGACCCTTACCTCTCTGGAGGGGCTCTTGTCCAAGTGTTTGGTTCGGAGCATCGCACTGTGCAGCCCACTGCTCTGTGGTTTTGGAGTCAAGAGGCAGTTTCCAAAGGGGACGTTTCAATGATTAAAATTCCCTTGGGGGAGAACAGCACAACTCAGTCTGCTACAACGCTGAGAGGACTGCGGATGCAAGGGGCAGGACAGGATCCAATTCAGTGAAGGTCAGTCTTTCACCTAGCTAAGTTGGGTGGCTGAGGGTATATATAGCCACAGCACTTTCAGCGTGATTTTCTCCTTTTATGTCATCGCATAGTACAAATGAATCAAACTGGCTCACCAAAGCATTGCAGGCGTTGCTTTAAAAAACCCAAGCCCCAACAGTAGTGAGCTTCAGAACTTGTGCAAGCAGTTCCATGGTATTACAAGCCTCAGTGCCAGTTACCAGGTTATTTTGTGCCCTGCAGTCGATGTAGCCCTCCCCAAGTGTATGCAGTGACAGCTTCCATGTTTCTTATTCCTGGACTGGCAAGTGGTCAAGATAAAAAGTCTTCTGAAGACTGCTTCAGGGCATGAAGGCATTGTGGGCAATGGTGGTTTGAACTAGGAGTCTAGGGAATGGGGAAACTCCTAACTCATAGCTCTGCCGAATTTATAAAATCATAGCCCGGTAGTTTGTGTTTATGCCTTAACTTTTCTTACCCGTAAACTAAGTCTTTCATTAGTCTCTTGGGGTTTTCAAATTTGACATCTTCATCTGATGTGCTCTTTTCTTATCTGTATCCTCTTTAATCACAGATCCAAACCCTAAAATCTGAGGTTAAAGTTGTAACACTACTTTGATATTGGCAGCAAATGCCTGTTTGCCCAGCTGATGTTGTCTGGCAAAATGACAGGAGATGTTCAGGTTACAGAAGACCAGGGTGGACTTGGTTAGACATTAGGAAAATTTTTTTCCCTGAAAGGGCTGTCAGGCACTGGAAGGGGGTGCCCAGGGAAGGGGTCGACTCCCCATCCCTGGGGGTATTTAAAAGCCAGGCAGACATGGTGCTTAGGGCCAGGGTTTAGTGGTGGGATGGCAGGGTTAGGGGAATGGTTGAGCTTGGTGATCTTAAAGGGCTTTTCCAACCTAAATGATTGTGATTCTATGGTGCATTAATTCTGATCGTGTTCAAGTGCCACAGCTTTTATAACTCTAGCGTTCTCCTTATATGATGCATAGTAGGTGAAAAATAATTAGGGCTTTGCAGGACGGACTTGTTTTCAAGCCTGTTGGCAAATGTCAGAAGATATTCCCTAAAATAAATAAACACACAGCTGCAGCGGAGCTCAGGATGTCCTTGGTATGAATCAACATCAGGAAGGAGGACCGGTGCTTGGCGAGTAGCTCACTTCTTAGGCAGAGCTGACAATAGAAAACATTCTGCATACACAGACAAGGTGTTTTACAGACTCGGTAATGGTTCTAATTTGCTTTCAAAGCACCCCACAAAGTTACAGCATTGGAAGGCATAAGGAAGTAATAATACAGGAAAAAACACAGCTGTGTTAGTCCAAAGGATGCTTTTTTTCTCTCAAAACTGTGCCTGCAGTGACACCTCCCAATAACCTGAAACCTCTCAGTAGCTGTATGGCAGATCTGAATGGCGTTACCTTTATTGCTACCTTAATCTTACATGGCTTTTTCGGTAGGATTCTTTCTTCCCCCCGTGTTTCCACCTCCCCCCTACCCCCCCCCTCAAAATAGCTGAGTGTTGAAGCCGTTACTCTACAACACACTCCAGTTTTATTTGCCCTGTCGTGGTTCATGCTTAAAAACCTCTGTTCCTTCACATCTGAAGGACTGGAATTGCCATCCAGTGGCCATCCAGGCATTCACATACCTGCTCCGTTTCTGAGGAGATCAGCAAGGGGACAGTAGAAGAGATGGGGGTGTTTTGGTCTCCTGATCTTAGACCGTGTTCCCCAGGAGTAAGAATTACTCAGCCTCCTCAGCAGCAAATGCACTGCTCTTACACCTGTACATAACTGTAATTTTCTTTATCCTTTGAATAATTTCCAGACTAGTGGTAGAGTAGCTGCTTTCAGTGTACTTGAAGGCAATGTTTTCTTTAATCTGCATCATTGGACCAAGTCAAAACTCTGCTCCAAGTCCTTCCAGCTGTGTGAGATCGTCTTCTGCAACTGCAACCCTGCTGTCTCAGCTATTTGTGCCTCCTGTCACAATGTTAAAGCTGGAAAATTAGAGAATTGTGTGATGGATGCCAAAGAGCTGGTCAGAAAGTGCCGTGAAATTCAGTGCTAATGGGGACTCGACCCCTTCCCTGGGCAGCCCCTTCCAGTACCTGACAGACCTTGCGGGGAAGGAATTTTTCCCAATGTCCAGCCTAAACCTGCCCTGGCACAACTTGAGGCTGTTTAACCTCGTCCCATCACCCGTTCCCTGGGAGCAGAGCCCGACCCCTCCAGCTCCCCCTTCCTGTCAGGCAGTGGTAGGCAGCGATAAGGGCTCCCCTCAGCCTCCTCTTCCCCAGGCTCAACACCCCCAGGGCCCCCAGCCGCTCCTCAGCAGCCTTGGGCTCCAGACCCATCCCCACCCTCCTTGCCCTTCTCTGGACATGCTCCAGCCCCTCCATGTCCTTCTGGGAGTGAAGGGCCCAACCCTGAACCCAGTATTCCAGGGGTGGCCTCCCCAGTGCCCAGGACAGGGGCACAGTCACTGCCCTGCTTCTGCTGGCCACACCATTCCTGATACAAGCCAGGATGCTGCTGGCCCTCTTGGCCACCTGGGCACACNNNGGGGTTGTTGTGACCCCAGTGCAGGACCCGGCCCTTGGCCTTGTTGAACCTCACCCAATTGGCCTGGGCCCATGGATCCAGCCTGGCCAGGTTCCTCTGCAGAGCCCCCCTCCCCCCCCAGCAGATCAACGCTCCCACCCAGCTTGGTGTCACCTGCAAACTGACGGAGGGTGCCCTCGATCCCCTCGTCCAGGTCCTTGATAAAGATGTTAAATAGAACTGGGCCCAGCACTGAGACATGGGGGACACCATTTGTAACTGGCTGCCAACTGGATTTAATTCTGTTCGCCACAACTCTTTGGGCCCAGCCATCCAGCCAGTTTTTTACCCAGTGAAGGGTACGCGTCTAAGCCATGAGCCGCCAGCTTCTCCAGGAGAATGATGTGGGAGACGGTGCCAAAGGCTTTGCTGAAGTCCAGGTAGACTTTTTGCTGGTGGCAGCGAATAGTGCCTGTGTTCCAACTTGTGTGGTGTCACCATATAGCTCCTCCTCCTGCTCTTCAGCTGAACCTTGTTTGGTTAAGGGCATCTAGTTCACAGAAGTTTGTCTTCTGAAAAGCCTTAGCCGTATTTACTGGTTTAATCTTCTGGGGGTTTTTAACGCTGAATTGCACATTCTGCCCCGCACGAAACCAGACCATTAACATATAGATGTAGTCTGAGCACAGGTACAAAGCTTTCCCCTCTCGTAGCGATCGTGATGCTGTTGGTTCGAGTTGCGGATTTTCTGCGTTAGACAGTAGCAATTCAGTTATTTTCACTCCAAACGCAACGTCTGCCAGCATCTTGGCCTACAGGACAACCATCTGTTATGGTAGGAGCTTCTCAGAAGCTGCCATGACTCTGGCAAGCATCCAGGGCTCAGGCTCCAGCAGCTCCTGATGCAGAAGTGGCTTGGGCTTACTTTCCCTGATTTTGGTCATGAGCAGCCTCACGTCCTGATACATTAATCCTGCTACCTTTATCCAAATAGTTTATTGGGATAAATAAACTATTCGCTGAACAGGCTGGGTTCCCATTGCCCTAAATCCCTTTGCTGTGCAGCTGTCTATAGACTCTCCCTCAAGGCACCATCAACAATTGTATTAATTTAAATGCAACTTAATTTAACAAACTTATTTTTGTGTTGCTTTATATTTGCCATCGGTACAGCTTCACTTTTGCCTTTAGAATATTTTTCACCATCATTTTCTAAGTAATTGGTCATGTTTGACTTCTGAACGTTTAAGTATGAGAAGGCTGAGCCTTTTTTTCCCCTTGCTGGCAAATGGAGGGAATGACTTGCCTTGGATGGAAGTCAAATTGCCTGAATTCCTGTGCAAAAAAACATTCTTCTGAGGTAAAGAGTTCATGCCAAGTGTGGACATTAGGCTCATGATACAGCCCACAGGCAAAACAAGGTGAGTGGCTCAGCTAAAGCCCTTGTGCCCTCCTGTGCAGACAGAAGAGTTATTCCACCATATCGGAGATGTCGGCTCACTCTTGTCTTGTCTGTGTTCCACCTGTTTTGGATGCTCTTGCTCTAACTCATAGGGGCTGATGTGAAACACTAAAGAACTTTTTTTGTGTGTTGGTCTTAGGGGACTCCTTTATAGGCAAACTTTAGATGAAGAGTTCATCTCTTTTCTGAAATGCAAGAAAATAAGCAACATCCAAGCAAAAATTGAAGCTAGTGTTAACTTTCATTTCAAAGATGTCTGGGATGTGAATCCACATTACTGCCTATCCCCAGTGCATGTTGTGATTGAAAACGTAATTATTCAAGTCTCTGAATCTTCTCCATGCTAACTTTGTATTTTCAGAAGCTTTGTAATCTTGCATGTTAATGCTTTTATGGATTGGAGGCATTAAGTTTTGTGCATAAAGCGCAGATGAGTAACAGCTGAGAAATGTCATGTTTTGGGTGCATTGCAGACTTACCTGTTTGGGTTTTTTATTCTGTGTATAAAAACAGAATACTCTTGAGTGCTTTGCAATGTTTGACTGACACGTGCTACTGAAGGGGGAGACTTCTTCCCGTGTTTTTACCAGACATCTGGCTGAGCGGTAGTGCTTGCTGCAAGCAAGATTGTAGGTTGGTACAACTCTGGTCTGACTTAAAACGCAGAGATATGACTCGACATTTTTCAAAAATACAGGCTAGGGACCAGTAAAAATACTGTGGGCAACAACAATCCACAGACTGAACTTGGGACTTGATCCTTTGCAGCTTTGATTTTCCTCCTGCCCGATGTCCAGGGTCGTTCTTCAAGGACCAGGAGCTTTGCTGAACGATTCTTGAATTTCACCACCATGAATGAGCTTTGTATTTAAACGAGGCAGTGATTTCTCCTCCAGAGTGCATATTGCAAGGTTTTCTGCCTTTTGTCCTCTGCTTATTTAAATAATATCTAATGGTGAAGTCTGTTGTTCGACTTTTGGCCTAGGGTGTTTCATCCTGAAGCTTGAAGCATTATGTACAGTCACAAATCTTCAAGTACGGGGTAGAACTTTTTTCAGTCAAACTAATTTTAACCAATTTTTTGTTTGTTTATTTTAGGAACCAATAAAGTCACGTGCGCCACAGCTTCATTTAGAATACAGGTTTTATAAACAACTTGGAAGTGCGGGTAAGTAAACCCACCTTCAGCTCATGGAAAGTTTGTGATTTCTTTATTAAATCAAACATCACCATTATATTTGTTGTGTAACTCTGGCTTGAACTTACTGATCTGGGTGAATTCCTTCAGCCTCACACAAGTTTTGGAAGAGTCTTGGTCAGAATAACAGCATAATGATAGTGGGTAATTATGCAGGCTTAGAAACCCGGGTTAGTGAGGATTGACTGATATGGGGAATACCCATGTAAGTGTGTTTGTAAAACATAGGAGGGAAAGTTATTTACTTGTGGAGCGACAGATTTCAAAAAGGTGACATAAAGTCTTAAAATTTAGGAAATGGCATAAGAAGCGTAGAGCTTTTCTAATAAAAACCTGAAATACTGTTTTCATTGATATAAGAGTGTCCAAAAGCCCATGAGCTCAGTATCTGCTGGGTGACAGTAGTCTACAAATATGAGAAGAATATCACAGGATAAGGCAAAGGTGGCGTTTATTATTTAATTTTTTTTTTTGGCAGGCTCTCATGATTTCCCTAATATAGGGCTTGAGCTTGTGTCTCATAGCATTTGGACTCTTCTTCCCTGAATTTATGGTTGCTTTTGAAAGCTGCACAGACTTCTAGCACATGCTGTTTCCCGTGCCAAGGATTTCCACAGCCTCGACTACCCACTGCACAAGGAAGCTTCTCTGAAGCAAAGACCCTCCCTGCTCCTTCTGTGCCTTGCTCATATATTGACCTCAGTTTTAGCAAGTCTCCTACATTGCTGTAATTATTTTTACACTTTCTTCTGATTTTATTTTTTCTGTTTTCCCTGGATGGACCTAGCTTCCATTTGCAGGGAATGTGCTCTCATATTATTCCACTTAGTATTTTGGTAGAGTGAAAGATATGTCTGTTCCAGGCTCACACTATGCAGTGCCTCAGCAGTTGTCTTGCATTTTTCCTTTCTGCTTGTTCCAATTAATTTTTTTAATCAGTTTCCTTTAATTTTGTGTAGCACATCCTCTGCCAATCAGGTGCTATTGCGCTCTACGTTTTGTAGCTTCTTTGCTCCTTATGGGATGCAAAATCAGGGATGTGGGAACCAAGTAAGTTGTCACGATTGGAAACACTAAAACGTTGTTGTTATTTTTAAACAGGACTTGTCTACTGAAATGAGGTGCTCTTTTCTATGTATTTTGGTGGTAGCATCTGGTACTGTGCCCAAAGCTCCTGATAGGTTAATGTCGTCACCTAATTCCGGTTACCTTACCTGTGCTTTTGAGACTTAGGGCATTTCTGCCGAAGTCTGTGTAGTCAATAAATCAAATGTAGGTTCACAGAATAAGTGTTACACTTAATTTGGCTTTTCGCTCCTTCCTTGAGTTCTGTTGATGCTTGCCATCTCTCCAATACCCTACTGCCTGTGTCTCAGGACACAGGAATGAATCCCAATGGGCTTTTTTTACACCTGTCAGCTTTCTACCACTCTTTTAAAGATGTTACTGAGGAATTTTAATACTGATCAAATGGTGGGGGCTTGGCTTTTCTTTGGGTGATTAAGTATTTTTAATGGGTTTTCTCCTGTTCCTAATGAATATGAACTTCTCATCCTACAACATTTACCCATGTAAGGCACTTCTGCCCTATCTGATGCCGTGCACGCAGTCATCAGACGTGGGGATCTTGCCTTCAAGATCTCTGGTCTTTCAAGATCTCTCTTCCCTTCATTCCGGGGCGGGCTGACTGTCATCTCAAGCCTTTTTGCCAGTATTTGTCAAGAAACTCTTGAGAAGCCTCCGGACAACATGAATTTTGTTTCTATCTCTGTGTGGTCCGACGGGCATCACAACCCTGGCTCTGATAATCTGTTGAATGCCATTAGAAGCTCTTGTTTTGCTGAAACAACTGGAAATAGGCCAGGAGCTCCGGTGAAGGATGCAAGCCGCATCTCTGGTCTCTCCATGAAACCTGGAAGCTGAACAAAATAAATTTTGGTGGAGTCAGACTGCCAGGATCAGGGAGCCTTAACTTGGTGTCTGCACACGATGCTGAGAATTAGGGAAGGACCCGTCTGTCTGTAAAAACAGATTGGTGCTAAATATGTGCCGACTTTAGGGAAATAGATGCGTCTGTTCTCAGCAACGTTTTTAACGCCAGGCTCCCCTTAACAGTCCTTGCTTAAAAACTTGAACTGCTCAAATAGACAGCCCTGAACTTCGAGTACATGGGATTGATTACTTGGAATTACCATAGGCTCGCCAAATGAAGACTAAAAGCGTCCAAACCCATGGTGTGTATGACTCAGAGGAGAACAACAGTAGTGTTACATGTGACATACTGTTCAATAAATTAGCCAATTAATCTTGCCAAATAACGTGGCTGACTGCGAACCTCCCACCGTTAGCCTAAAAAGGAAGACTAGTAGAAGCATTGCTGTAATGCTGCAGTAGCAGCGTGGTCCTCTTTGTTAGTGCAACTGCTGTATTTAACTGTGTGTTCAACCAGATGGTCTCAGTGAGCGGAGTCTCTATGAGAAGTCAAAAGTGTCATCACCTGCAGCGTTTGGAGAAAAATGTTTGGGTTTTTTTCCTAATCAAGAAGAATATTAATGGTGATTTCCTTCTTCCAGATGTTCAGAATAAACATTTTCAAAGTATATTAGTCTTAGATGCTAATCAGAAAAACTTAGGTTGGAAGGGACCAACCTACTTGGCCATGGATCAAGTAGGAACCTTCTTGTAGGATGGCTTTGTGTGTGTCAAAAAAAAAAGATATTTCATCTCTGGTATGCAGCTGGATGTGTCCCTATGACATTGGGACTAGGCTGGATGGAAGTGTTTTGTGGCAGTCAGTCTTCCAAGAGTCTTGGATGCTAAAGACTGCAGAAAACTTGGTCATTACTTGCTTGCAACCTACCAGATGGAGAAGCGCAACCTCCAAACTCAGGAGCTTAAAGGTTTTGTGCATCAAAACCCCTGCAGAAGCCCAGCCAGGGTTGTTGAGGAGGCATGAAGTGCTCGATCATGCTGATGTTGGAGTCTGGGCCTGCAGTATATTGCAGAGAATACTTTTGGGGGTCTTTTGCCCCTAAATTTTAGAAAAATTCTTCAGTTCAGTGTCTGAAGAATGTGTGTTGGTATCGGTTACCTGCTTCACTTGTTGCCATCATCAAAAACTACTGAAATTAGTCTTTTTTTAAGTTATTCAGTCTAGTTTTGCATTTTCCTTGGTGTAGTTAAACAGAGCAGCAAATAGCCCAGTAATTTAGGGCCTTGTCAAAAGGTAATTCCTGGGATGAGCTTCCATGTGAGGTCTTTCCACGTGAACAGATGAAGCAGCGCAGTTGTGCGACAGCTGCCTCTTCCTTTTTCAGTGACTCTCTGTCTTCCTGTGCTGCATTCTCCGTCAGCCTTGGTGTTTAAAGATGTTCTGACGGGGCGCCAAAGTTGCGCAAAATCTGCTACCTCCCATCAGCACCAGCTTCTTCATCTGCCCCATGACTCGGATGAAGATCGCTGGTCACCTCGGATTAGCTGAGGAGAAGACTGGGTTCCTTGTGTCTTGTACATCTTAAGACATATTTCATGCTGGATTATGATATAACGGAGCAGTGAAAAGTTTGATAAAGGGATCCAAACTGTATGAACGTAGCTCTTTTGGTGCTTCTCAGAATAGCTCAATACCAGTGGATATATCAAATGGATTCAGAAGTACCTAACAGAGATAGTCCTGGGCCCGAAGTAACCAACAGACGTCTCTGATGTGCTTGCTTCTGCAGGTAACTGATGCGATCTCTGTTCCGATGCCTCCCTGTAGTAAGAAAAACTAATATCTCCTGTGTAATTTCCCACCTTGCCCTTCTAAATGGAGGGATGTTTGCTTGTAGAAATGGGTTTTCATGATTGTCCTTGAACTTTTCTACACACACACCCACACACCCCCGCAAAAAGAGGAGGCAAGGGTCTGCTGCACAGTGACCATCTGCTGGGTTCTTCTGTCTCACTGTGGAATTAAATATTTAATAACGTAAAATAGTCTATGACTGCTTTACCTTAAGCAGTGAAACAAAAAAAAAAAAGCAAACCGCAGGCACAGTGTCAAAGACCCGATGGTCACTCTGCAGGACGTCTCAGGAAAGGACAAGAATTCGTTTAGGTTTTAGGTAGCCTGGGATACAATGTGCTTGCTAGCCAAGATAATTGGGGTAGTTTTAACAATCTCTGTGTAAACTAGTTTTGTTAGTCTGTCATCAGTCCTGTAAGATGCCGATGTCATATGGAACTGTTCTGTGGTTGCTCTTTGTCGTAAAATTGTGTGAGCATGCACAAACATCCTGACGCAGAAGATTCATCCTGGCCTGGGCTATCCCCAGGATCTCGTTTTACAGGTGGTGGCACAGTCAGTGCTGAATTTTTTTTTTTCTTGCTGGGTAGTACCTACCTGTGTACAAACATGACTAGCACAGCTATCCACAAGAAGCCCAAGTGTGATGGGTATTCCCGCAAATTAGGCTCTTGCTCCATGACCCTCTTTGAGGACTGGCTGTTCCAGGTGTTCCCCTCCCCTCCTCCTTCTCAAGGCTGCTGGGCTTCCCTTTGCTCTGAGCCTTCATACAACTCCTTAAATCTGCTGCTTCCATACCTCGGGAACGAGAGGAGCTCCCCCTCCAACTTGACTGGATGCTTTTACATCTCCTAGGGCTGCCAGAAGCAGTTCAAGTCTCCAGCATCTTTCCAGTGTTGGATCAGTCACTTGAGCACATCATTTGTCCCCTGCACTTGAAGTTTGCGGAGTAAAGGCTTGGCTCCCTCTCATTCATAAAAAATCTTGAATAATCAGGCCCTACAGCTTGCAGGATGACTACTGGAGGAGCTCTGTCCTCACCGCTGACTGATGTTTGCGTGTCTGGTTCCCCGTAAGGATTGGCGTGGGGAAGCTGGTGTTGGCAGTGCAAAACTGAGATACTCTGACCACGGTCGAACAGACCCAGCTCCTGGCTCCTGAGACATCTGTGTTCCTGGGCAGTATACCAAAAGGCAAAGCTTTTGCTTTGCTTGAACTGCCCCCTGCTCACTCAGCAGCACCCCGGGACCCTCCTACTTGGTTTGGGGCGAATAAGCCAGATCACAGCTTTTGGGAGTCCTGCCAGGCCTGTTGGGCCACCTTCAGCAGCTGCTGGTAGCACGCTAAGGTCTTAGCAATTGCCTTGGCTTTGTCTTGTGGGCTCTTTTTGCTTATTGACTTGGTTGGAGGACCTTCAGCAGGAATGGCCTTTTTGTTTTAAGGCTGATTCTAGATTCTCAGCTTTCCTTCAAGTTGAACCATCCTCCAGACTCCACAGGGGAAATATCTCTTCTAAAGTTTTTACTGGAAACTCCTCTTTTATCAACAAGCGTTGCTCGTATTTCCCAGTCTCTGTTTCTCACTCTTCAGCAGCCTTTGGCTTGAGCCGCTCTTCCCCGTGTGTAACGTGGACATACAGGAGTACATGGCCATGCTTTTTATCTCTTCCCGTCCCATCATTTGGGTTTTTGGCTGCAATCTGTCGCAGCTCCTACACACCCTTTTGCATACGCTGGTGTTTCCAACCTGTTAGTTTGAGTTGCACATAGAGATCTTGGCCTCTCCTGTTGGCTGCTGCTCTGGTCAGGACCTGGGCTGGCAAGCAGGGGTTGTGTGCACTGCTGCTGGAGCCTGTAGTGTGAAAGGCAGAGCCTACTGCTCTCAGCTCCAGCAGAAAACACATTTAAATGGGTTTTAAATTTGTGAAGCCTTTTAAGTTTAAGACTCTGCTATGCTTTGGGCCATAAGAACCTCTGTATCCTTGCTCAGTGCCGCAAGCACACCTCTCGTCTGCTGGGAAGCTGAAGACATTGTTCATGAATACTTCTAGAAAGCTGTTGTGTTCCAGGGAAGAGAAGTGTGACAGAGCCCATGGAGCCGCCCCATGCCACATAGCAGGGTGGCTGGATGCTGCAGGCATCTGCTGGTGCAGCTGTAAAGCTGATGCCGCTCCTCAGCCAGCTGCTGTCCTACCCAGTGGAGCTCACCTATCCACGTGTGCAGAGTCTCCCAACAGAAACAGAAGCCAAATGCTGAGACTTTAAGACGAGCTTTGTCCAAAAGCTTTTTCTTTTCTTTTTCCCCTCCAACCAACATAGCTGAAGAGAAGACTTCTCTCCTTGCACAAGCCTTGCTTTGCTGAGAAATGGGGGCAAACCAGTCTGCTGCATTGATGTGTACTTGCAAAGCTTTAACTTTTTCTTTTCCCCCAAAGTACGTTTGTCCCCTGAACTCTAAGCCTTTTCTCGGGGTCAGAGAGCGTGACCGTATCGCGCTGAGCCCAGTTCTTCTCTCTCAGGACGTGACCATGGCTGAACAACATCTCCACACAATCAAGAAACTGCTCTTTAATCTTGTGCTTCCACACAAATCAATAATTCACTGTGCTCCCGGGAAGTATTGACTTCCCAGCAATGACCAGTAGATGTATGGGAATGATTTTGTGTGTGTGTGTGTTACTACATCTGAAGCATTTCTGCATCTCTCCCCCATAGTTGGTAACACCATACGTGATGCCTTCCCTGTATGCTTTGCCTTTGGAAGGTAAGATGGAATATGGCTTATTTTCAGGTTTCTTTTGGCTGCATGGAGCTGGTGATCGAGTTCCCGCATAGTGACAGCTTCTGCCTGCGCACATGGTGTGAAGAAGTCATGCATTTTTGATTCAGTAGTAGTTTATTTTTGTATCAGCTGGCAGATGAGTCATGCCTTCCCCCACTCCTTTGCAGTCCCACCTTGGCACATGTGATTCATAGCAGGCCAGTGGCAATGTGTGCTGAGTTTCATGCGATAGCTCTGTAGCCAGCATTCATCCCCAGGGTAGGTAGGTGACACTGGCAAGTGAATGTCAAATGTAGCGAGCCTCTATGGTGTCATGGTGGCAAGCAGGAGGGGAGCCTGATACGCTGGAGAATCCAAGGAAACTGAGAAGATCTCTGCTCTCCCCAGCCCACGTGATAGATGAGTCACAGCATACGAGCAGAATACACTGAGGCAGGGAGGGGTATGTCATTACATATAGAATATCCACGGATTCTGGGGTTTTGCTTTAATTCTTGCTCTGTAAACAAGTTCACCTCTAATGAAGGCTGGAGTCTGTGTGTTTACTTTTGGATCTCTTTCTGTTTCACAATTCACTGGAGTGAAGCAGTCTGTTTACTTGTCAGGAAGTAGGACCAAGGAAAATGAAGGTGGTATAAATAACTGAGCCTTTTTCATAGTCTAGTCAATATTTGCATGTATATTTTTCAACGTAGCTGAGCTGTCTGCTACTCCATACCGCGTATTGATAGCTCTTCAGGATTGCCCACATTGAGCATGTTTTCCTCATTCTGTGGTGTTCTTGCTTTACTCATGACCTGCTGCACGCTTTGCACGCACCAGTGTCCTTGATGTAAAGAAATTCTCTCCATGCCAGTTGCCCAATGCTGCCATTCACATAGCAATTAGGTAGGGGTCATTTCGGTAAGACTTGTTTTACAGACAGATGTAAACAAGTCACCGTGGTGGAACATGCTGCCCATACCAGCTATTTCACAGGGAACTCCCTGTGTGCGGTGCTTTTCCCCAGGGGAGCTGGAGTAACTCAAGGCCACGTAAGTGAGGGTTAACGCAAGATGTCTACACCCCTGCTTAATTAAGGATTGCGAACATACGCATTAGCCCTTGCTGTGGTCACTTTAATCTTCAGAAATCCCACTCATATTTGCCACCTTGATGGAAATGCTGCTGTGTCCGGGAGTTGAGCCAGCAGATCACCCCACAGCAAGATGCTGGTTTGGGGGATTGCCCTGGTTTGGGGGATTGCCCATGAGGTGCTGGGTGGGGATTGCCCCTCTGCACCCCAAAGTGGATTCGTGCTGGCATGGAGCAGCACTTGGCCATTGCCCAAAGTGCATTTGTATCCTGCTTCATGTCATGGAAAGATTTGTTTGTAGCTGTCACGCTACAACAACACTCTGGATGAGCACTGCAGCCTCCTCCTTTGAAATATTTGGAAGTATTTTAGAATGTAAGTGGTCAGTTACTATAAGTATTTAACAAGTGACTTATTAATCTGGGCAAGATGATACAAAACTGACAGCCCTTTGCACAGAAAGCAACTTGCGCCTTTGGGTCGCATCTCATCTTTAATCATTTCCCTGCTTCAGATCCCTGCAATAGACCCTAGCACTCGTTTTAAGCATTTATTTTTTTTAAGGGTTGATTTTCTAACAGCAAGTAAAAACTCTTCTGCCTTCCTTCTCAAATCTCACAAAGAAACGTGGCATTGAAGATAGGTTTGGGATGCCCCAGCAAGGAGGCATGGTTTCATTCCTCTGAAAATGGCCTTTTGAAACAAAAAGTCCAACACGTAGCGGTGCCTCGCACTCAGCTGCACCCTTAGAGAACGGTGATCCACAGCTTCGTGATAAAGTCAGGGTAGTCCAGTGAACTTCTGCCTGACTTCAGAGCTTTTGAATTGCAAAAATAAAATATAGTGGAATGCTATAATGGTGTTCCAGTTAAAGCCTGCCTGCATTCTAAGCTGGCTTGCTGTTGATCGCTGGGGAACAATATTTTACTCCCTAAAAATATGTGTTGTCTTTTTTCTAACGTGGCAGTTCCCTGGTTAGGAAGAGCTTCCTGAATGTGCGCATTTCAGCATCTCTTTTAACATCAGAAGTTTTGACTTCCTTGGGCTAAATTTAGGCTTTGTCAATTGGAAGCGATCAGATGCTTTTAAAGCAAGGCCATTAATGCTCAAATACGAGATTAGGGCAGTTTCCTTTTTATATTCCAAAAAGTCCTTGTGCATCTCTTATTCTTCCGGTATTCATTGAAGTAATCACAAATCAAAATCCATGACACTGGGCAGCGTGTGGGAGGGGAACAGCAGGATGTGGGGAAGCTGAAAAATGCCTTTCCTGCAGACACTTTTCCTTGAAGCCTGACATGCGTGGCTACGGTGGTTGTAAAAATCCATAGCAGTTGGACTCATCTGAGTCATCCCAGATGCCTTGTTGGGTTCTTCTGATAGACATCAATGTCTGCTGCGTGTGGGTTGCCTGATGTGCCACTGGCCCAGCTGCTGTAAGGATCCAGCTTGGGCTTGAGGGGAGGGATGGGCCATTTCATCGTGAAGGTCTCTGCTGTGTCCGGTGCTTTCTAGCAAACCCCGAGCTGAAATACCTTGTGCTTGCTCGCAGCCCAGGTTGCACCTGGGACTTCAAGCGCCCGAGCCCTTTGAGCGAGGAAATTAAAATACTGCATGTTTGAGGATAACCCTTGGAATTCATGTTTGGGATGTATATGATGAATGGAAAACCCTGTTTGACAATTAGGGCCACAGTAATTCATAGGGATGCAGTGACGGGTTAGCCTTGCTGTTCTGCTTGTCCCCCTTTCCTAGCCCTTCTATGAAAATTTGTCAAGCTGTTTGGGTGCTGCACATAGAAACTACTTGAGGTCTAAAGCTGTAACAGTCAATTCATTTTCTGGATGGCCAAAGTGTGTCATGTTGAGCACTGCCTCAGTTCCAAGCAAGCTGATTCCCTTTTGGAAGGTGGGATTTAGTGGGATCCCTTTCACACATTTGTGGTTCCTTAGCACCAGAAGCATCCTATGCACGCTGAAGGTTTTAAGGTTCTCTACGCATTAAAAAGAGAAACGTTTGAGCTGTGCTGGGGAGGTTTGACACAAGTAAAGTTCTGGTACATAGGGCTGCCCGCCTCCCAGACCAGCTATTTAATGAGTTTGGGATTTGCATTTCTGAGCTGTGCGCTGCCTGCTGTTCAAAAACCTCCTCCTGTCTCTAAAAGATAAGCCACAGGCTCTATCCCAAATCTGTAATGGATCCAGCTGTGCCAGAAGAACTTTTCCGTGAGATCTGCCCTGGTTGGAGTCTTGCAGCTTCATAACAGTTTTTCTGTCTGGAAGTGGTACGGTTTTTTCCTTCGGACCTCTGTCCATACCTGCTTGTGCTCAGCTGTCCTAAGGTGAACCAAAGAGATGACAGCTGAAGTTGGTATCTCAGCATCTCTGAACTTCTGTTTTGCAGGAGGCTCTCCTGTAGTAGGGGATGGGAGATTCTTCTGACTGGAAGGGCCACCTGGGTAATACTGTCCTGCCAGTCTCTCAATTCGTGGAGAGCTTACGTGTGTTTGACTCTTGGCGTCCATCACTTACTAGTTTGACGCTATTGCAGGAGCAAACGTCCATCTCATGGCTTTTTACTCAGTCCTCCCCTTGGGTCCTGCGCTGATGCCAAAGCAGCTTTGATGGCAGCACCAAGCATTCCTGCTGTCAAGCTGCCCTCCCGGTAGGACCAGCAGGAGTGTCCGTGGGGCCAAGCTGCACCCACGGCTTTGCAAGCAGGTCTCAGCGCGGTTGGGGGACGGCATGTAGGGCTGTGCTGCCAGGAACGCCGCCTGGATTCTCCCAATACAGTCTGGCACATAGAAGCTGGCCAGCTTCAGCTGCCTGAGCGTCATCTCTCTCCTGAGCACCCAAAGCAGGGGCTGCTGCCCTTCTCTCTGATACCGTTGTCTGCTTTATCCAGCTAAATTGGACCAGTCTGAGCCATCATCCAAGACCCAAATACCTTTAGATCAACAACGCATACCACCTGTACATGCTGGTTTTGCCTTACATCGCTGCGCCATCCTGGCAAGAGCAACTCCTAGTCTCTGCATAGAGACATGGGTTGCAGCTGAGCTGTAATTCAAACTGTCCGATTCCTTCTGCATTATCATCACGGCAGTTTCACCCCATTTTGCAGCTTAAAGTATCACTTAATTCACGCTATAGATTTTTGGCGCGTGGATGGGGAGGAAGTAGGGAGCCGGTAAGAGCTCTGCCTCTAGCCGACAGTCTCCAATGAAGATGAGCTGTTGAAGGGCAGGGGCCACCTGGGACTTGGTGCGATCAAATGAAAATGTTTTTCTGGACAGCAGAGGAGCAATTCAGCACAAGTCTTTTATTATTGCTACTTTCTTAGCATTTTTCATCTGCCAAGAAGTAGCTTCTTCCTTGGCAGTGATTCTGGAGTTAAATTTATATGCTGCTGCGCACTCTCTTGCAACCGAGAAGTTCTGTTGATTTTTCTTAAGCTTCCTGCAGATTATACCTGTAACGTGATTAACATTTATAATTTGTTCTCAAAGGAAAAAAAATGTGATCACAGAGCGTACCCTTAAGTCATCTCAACTTCTCTTGTTACCTGGTTAAAATGTAGGAGTTAAAACCTGCTACTCAATTCCCTTGCAGCAGGCAGAGCTGACCCAGTGCAAGAACTGAACAGCCAAGGAAAACTGAACAGGAAAACCATTTCTCTTTGGTATTAACCAGCAGAACCAAGTTGTCCATCGCAGGTGTGATCTAGCTTTGCGCTGACGGGCAAAACTCATCCAGCGCAGTGACCTGCAGCGTAGCAGGAGGTCACGTTTTTTTTGCGAGATCCATCATGCGGAGGCTGCCGACAGCGCCCAGCTGGTTGAACAGCGTGGAGCCAGTGGGTGGAGCGACGTACACCTTCAAACCGCAAAGCTGAGCGTGGAGGTCAAAAAGCAGCCTGGGGAGCTGGCTCAGGATGTGGCTGTATTTTAATTACACAAGAGCTTTTGGGGCAAATTCCACAGCCTTCAGTAAGCTGCTGTAACCCCTCACTTAACCTTCAAGGAATTAAAAAACTGCAGCACCGCAGCTTCTGATGCCTTTCAGCAAAAAGCCGGGCTCTGCCAAGTGCACAAAGAAACCCAGAAAGCAAAGCAGGAATAATTATGTGAAACAAAACCTTTTGATATTTTCTGCCACCCTTGTCCTTGTATTGCAGGTATGTGGGAAAAGGTTGACAATTAAGCTAGAACTTAAACTTTTTGGGGTGGTTTAATACAACTCTTCTAGAGTTCTATACTGTTTTGGTCCTTCTCTTAAGGCGTTGTCTTATGTGCCAGCTGCCATCATCACTGGAACAAGCGATTGTTGCAAAAGGGTATCTTGGTATAAAATCCAACAGTAACGTGGAGATTCGGGTGCAGTCATTTCCCTTGAGCCCTCGAAATGTGAATTCAGCCTGCCAAAACTATTTATTCTGTTGTGCTTTGTTCTTCTGTCTTTGTCAAGAATTGAAACAATTTCATTTGACTGTAGTTTACTTGCTACAGCTAAAAAACTGCCTGTGAATGGGTGTTTTGGGGTAAATTTCCCAGATTTTGAAAGCCTTCCTGAAGCTTAAGCCTTTCCAGCTAGGGCTGAGTCTCCTCCTAGTCTTTTCTTATTCTTACGAATACAGATGTGAACGTCCTCTTGGTACCCTCTCTGAAACGGCTTCTTCCTTTGTGTACGTGAAGAGTTGTTTGATAGCGTCAAGCCATGATACCAGGAAAACAGCTTGTACGACTCCAAGAAAATGAAATTCCACCCCATTTTAATAGTACAACCATCGTGAAAATTGTTTTTCTGCAACTGAAGTAAAAATCAAATCGTTTGGATTTGTACCAGCAGCAAGAACAAATATGTTCTTCCTTCTGTCTTTCTCATGTCTGGTTTTCTTCTGTTCCTTTTCCCCTACCTTCTTTTTTTTTTGTCAATTCAGATACTAACAAGCTACTCAAAACACAGTAGGGATTCAACACATCCTGTATACCCCGAGAAGAGGCACAAATACGTGGGATTTCTGGAGTGAAGCTGGAGCCTCAGAGTCTGCGCAGAAGCCATGCTTCTATTGCAGACTCGTTGGAGTTGAGAGTAGCTCTGCCTGCTCACAGCTTGTACACAACTGTTGTGCCATTGTGTGCCGAGCGTCATCTCTTTCCATTAAAAGCTCGGCCTGCTCTGCGGTCATCAAGGGAGAAGGGATTGATCCAACTTACAACGCTCTCTCTTGCCTTATTTCCAAGTACCTCTTGGGTTCAGAGAGTGTTTGAGCTGTGTCTCTTCTACACCCAAGGGCAGGGGAAGCACCTTGCTCTGCCTCTCCCCCCTCTCAGCAGTGGCTCTGCACCCTTCTCGCCTGCTGATGGACTTTGAGCAGTAAGTCCTGCCACAGCTACTCCTGCTGGGCAGCGACGCTGGAGCATTTGGCATTTCCTAGAAGGGAGATGATTCACTGCCCAACCAAAGCAGGAAAAAGATGTTGTGAAAAGCTGGCAGGGGAGAGCCGAGTGTCTGGCAGCAGTCAGAGCAAACAGAGCAGGAGGATGTTCATGGGGAGCGTGAGTAAGAGGAGCTTGTAATGACACTGTAAAGGGCTACTGCGATGCCATGTGGAATAGGGTGAGCAGTTGTGGAGGAGATATCTAGAATAAATGGGGCTGGGAGCAGGGAAAGCCAGCACAATGGCCAGTTGAGCTCTGAGGAGGTGGCTGCTGCGGCCGCCCTCTCTGCTGCTTTCCTTGCTGGGCTCTGGGCAAGGGAGAGGAGCAGCTGGGACGGGTTCTTGCTAAGCGATGCTCTGCTGAGTGCCGCTTTTCCCAGAGGAGCCAAAGCCAACGGTGACCCAGCTGCCTCCCAGAAGCATCATGGGGAAGCAGGCAGGAGGCAGTGGGATGCTGCTGGATGCTCTGGACAGGTCCGGTTGCTATTCCCCCTGTTCAGATGAGTGAGAGAGAACTAGAGGTAAATTGTAGGCTCTGAAACCAGAGTATCAAAGCTCAGGAGAGGAAGGAAATTATCCAGAAGCTTTACGGTCACAAGGTGGGCTGAAAACCCTCGTGATTCCCAAGCACATTGGTAATCTCTGTGATCCCCATCGGAGCGGTGGAAAGGGAGCTGCTGTGAGTGCGTCCATCCTCTGACTGCACTCACCGCTGAGTCCTAGCAGCGCTCAAGCCCCGCTTCTGTATGTTGATGTTTTTGGGTGTGCGTGTTGGGTCAGCTTACTATTTTTAGGTCATTCCCCTCATCTGATGCCAGTTCAAGGTTTGTAAAGTCTTGGAGTGATTGGCAAGATTGCGGCAGACCCTATGCCATCACCCCCTTTTCCACCCGCAACGCAGCTGCCAGTGAGTTGGTGCTAGAGTCAGAAATTGCATTTTCTGCTCGTTTTCCTTTGCATCTCAACTGCTGGGTGTTTTCTTACAACAAGCAAGAGAAAATATTCTCAGCCACCCAAAATCTCTGTCCTTCCCCAAACTCCCCCACTTATGGTTGAAGGTGAAGGGCTATACTGAAAAGCTTTCACAGTAAAAAACTTTGAAACAAGACAACTCTGAAACGTATGCCATCGAATATTTGAAGACCTTTGGGGTAACTTTATTCCAAGTAACAAGCCTCTCCTAACTTTTCTCCCCTCTTTCTATCTTTGAAACAGATTATTCAGAACTCTGAAGGTCAGAACGAGGCTTTGTAATTCCAGCTCATAGATGTAACCCACTATTCGGGTAGATTTAAACCTACGGTCGCATGTTTTAAGAGTTTAAAAGATGCAATCTTGGCCCGGTCAACGCAGATAGCAAAGCTTCTGTTTCAGCCAGGACTTTATTCCGATTTGGAAATTAAGAGAAGGGTAGATCCTCATTAGTGTAATCAGCTTAAATGGGCTGACTACTCTAAAGCAATTTGTTTAATTTGTTTGGAACATGTTTAATTTTAGCTATAGATGTTCAGCTCTCGCACAGTTGCTATTTATGCTGTTTATCGTGTCATTTTGTGTTCTGTGATTTGTAAAAGCTCGGAATGAGAATTCTGTGACAATCTACGTCCCATTCATCCGTGCTGCTTTAAAATCATGCAGAACTTTTTGTGCACTAACACTGCTGTCCTGTCTCTGCATCCATTTCTGACAAGTACAGTTCTTGCTGCTCACGTAGGGTATGGTTTTGCATTGAGCCTCAGCCATTCGTTTGGCGTTAGATTGTTTCCCCCCTGCCCTCTGTCTTTGGGTGTCTGATTTGGGGTCCCTCAGGAGTGTCTCCCCTTTATAGTAGAGCTCAGCTTTGAAGCCTGCGTGAAAGGAGGTTATGAAATTCTTCTGTAATTATTCTTCTTGAAATTGAAGATACCAACTTCTCTTTCTTTGGCCACACCACATCTAAGGGCAGTGGAAACCAACTTCCCATTGGAGCAAAAAAAAAATTGGTGCTTCAGAATTCACCAGTGTCATTCACTTTCCATGAGCTGTGGTTGTCTCCTGGTGATTTGATGTGTGGGGACTTGGCTTTTGCACCTCCACTGATGTCAGTGCCACTTGCTACCTTGTCTCTCCTTGGGTGTATTTTGGGCTGCTCATGCTGTTGTGCGAGGTTTATTCATTGCTTCTCATGAGGCTTGGGGGTCAGCCTCTTCTCCCTGGCAACAGATGATAGGACGAGGGGGAATGGTTTGAAGCTGTGCCAGGGCAGGTTTAGGCTAGACATTAGGAAAATCTTCTTTACCGAAAGGGTTGTCAGGCTCTGGAATGGGCTGCCCAGGGAGGTGGTGGAGTCCTCATCCCTGGAGGTATTTAAGAGAAGGATAGATGAGGTGCTTAGGGACATGGTTTAGTGGTGGGATGGCAGGGTTAGGTTAAAGGTTGGACTCGATGATCTTAAAGGTCTTTTCCAACCAAAGTGATTCTATGATTCTATGATCTTGTACA